>CM022951.1:3207848-3465022 GCA_012931725.1 Litsea cubeba
TAAAGTAATTGCTAAATGGGATGCTCTTTTTTTTTTTTGTTATCCCTACGCTCACTTGAATCTTTTGTGATAAAAGTAATTGCTAAATGGGATTTGATCAAAAGGTTGTCATTTTGTGAAAATCTTTTGTCAAGTGATTGTTTTGGCATGAAAGCCAGGCTTTTGTTTGTGGCATGGAAGCCAATTTTGGCATGAGAGCCAGCTTTTCTTGTGGCATTGATAGCCGAGTTTTTTTTTGTGGCATCTATAGCCAGTTTTGGTGGCATTGATAGCCGGTTTTGTTTTGGTGGCATCGATAGCCGGTTTGTTTTGTGGCATCTATAGCCGGTTTTTGGTGGCATTGATAGCCTGTTTTGTTTTGGTGGCATTGATAGCCGTTTTTTTTTTGAAATCCAAGTTTTTTTTTGTGGCATTGATAGCCGTTTTGTTTGTGGCATTGACCGGTTTGTGGCATTTATAGCCTGTTTTGTGGCATTTATAGCCGGTTTGTGGCATTTATAGCCGTTTTTGATGGCATTTATTAGCCGGTTTGGTTTTCAAAAAATCAAGTATCGACTAAAAGTCGCCTCCCTGCTGAATGTTCTTGCAATATCGATGGAATGTCGCATCCTTGCTCATTCGGTTGCGAGTATCGATGGAATGTCGCATCCTCGCGGATTTGGGTGCAAGTATCGATGGAATGTCATCCTTGCTTTTCAAAAATTTTGGTTTTGCGGGTACTGACTTGATGTCGTTTCCCCACCCGATTTTTGAAATTTGTGGTTTTCTCGAACCTTTGGGTTATGGATATCAACTAAAATGTTGCGTCTCCATGTTTTTAGGTTTTTTTCGAACCTTTGGGTTATGGATATCAACTGAAATGTTGCATCTCCACAGTTTTGGATTTTGCAAGTACCGACGAAATGTCGCTTCCTGCGATTTTGGAAGTGTGAACGTGGTTCGCTTGCTTCCGATTTGTGCGAGTATCGACTAAGCGTCGCTTCCTCCTCGCGGTTTTTGAAAAACTTTTTTTTTTGTTTAAAGACACGAGGGTCATAAGTTTTGACCTAAACCATTTTGGCGGTAAAAGGCAGGGTGGACTAGGGTGGAAATCCCTGAATCCGGATTTTGTTTCAAACCATGAATTTTGGGTTCAAGGGTTGAAAATTTTGGTCAAGTTAGGGAAAGGTTCCTAAACTTGGATATATTTTTTTTTTGAACAATGAAACGATGAAAGTAAGCATTGTTTTAGATTTCTAGAAATTTCACATTTGATATGAAAATTCTAAAAAAGGGTGGGTTTAGCGAGCGTGTACCTGGAAACCGGGCTTTGGCCGTGCAGGCATTGCTCTTACCCAGTTGGGTAAGTCTTCAAGGGTAGTACCGCTTTAAGAACTTGCCGTTGATAGGCAGCATACATCTGTCACCTTCCATGTTTAGGAGTGCGTATGCACCATTAGAGAAAACCTTGTCGATGACGTAGGGTCCCTCCCATTTTGGCTCAAATTTGCCTTTGGACTTGTGAGCGAAGACCATTGGTCTTTTTACCGCAAGAACCAAGTCACTCTTTTTGTAGGCCGCGTTTGCCTGACCTTTTTATCGAAAGATCCTGCCATACGTGCTTGGTAAAGTCAATGCTTTGTTGAGCTTCGAGCCGTCTCTCATCGAGATTGTCCAGCTCATGGAGTAGCAATTTGACATTGCTTTCTTGAGTCATGTCATTTTGCAAGGATACCCTCAAGGAAGGAATTTGTACTTCCAAGGGCACGACAGCTTCGCATCCATAGACCAAGGAGAATGGTGTGCTATGGGTTGGTCCTCGAACGGTGGTTCGATAGGCCCACAAAGCTTCAGGACATTTTGTCGCTCCAGTCTCTTTTTGTGACTAGAGACCATTTTTTGAGGATTTTGCAGAGTGTCTTGTTGAAAGCTTCTGCTAACCCGTTTGCTGCCGGATTGTATGGAGTCGAAGGACAGCTTTGGATTTTGTATTTGTCGCAGAACCTGTAGAATCGATGATCCCGGAACTGTGGTCCGTTATCATGGACGAATCTTTTGGGTATGCCGAAACGACAAATGATGTTGGTGCGTAGGAACTGAAGGACTGATGAGGTCTTCATTTCGTTAAACGCAAATGCTTCTGACCACTTGGAGAAGTAATCCGTAGCGGCGAAGATGAAGCGATGACCTTTGCTTGAAGGGGGAGAAATAGGACCTATGATGTCCATACCCAGGCTTCGAAAGGCCATGAGATCGCTGTAGGATGCAGCCATTCTGGAGGCATGTGAATGTAATCTCCATGAACTTGGCATTGTTGGCAGCGCTTAGCAAATTGCATTGCGTCAGCTACCTATGGTAGGCCAGTAATATCCTAACCTTTTTATCTGATCATAGAGCTTAGGTCCAGCCTGATGAGCTCCCAAAGACCAGCATGAACTTCTTTGAGTGTTTCTTCAGCCTCTTGTTGTGACAAGCAGCGTAGAAGTACTCCGTTGAAGGATTTCCTGTAAAGGATTTTTGAAGGAAATATCCAAATGGAAGCTTGGGGTTCGCCTTTGGATGCTTACCCGTTCTTTGGATCTTCAGGTAGGATTCCGAACATAATGTAATCAATGAACGGATCCCTCCAGTCGCCGATTGAAGTTTGAAGGATTGAAATCCGACTTCCGACCACTTGGTGGCATTCAGCAACTGCTTGGTGTGTGTTAAGAGAGGAAGGATTCTCCTTTCGCACACCTGTGATTTGCATGTTTTCCCCTTCCTGGATTGCCATGGATGCGGCAAGTCCGGCTAGGGCATCTGCACGTATGTTTTCACCTCTACGAATGTGGGTGATGTGACAGATGTCAAACTTTTGCAGAAGTGATTGTGCCTTGTTGTAGTAGGGCAACAAATCTGGCTTCCTGACTTCAAATTTCTGATTCATCTGGTTGACGATCAGTTGAGAGTCTCCAAAGACTTCCAGCATGGTGATACCGGATTCGATGGCGAGTTCCAATCCTAAGATCAGAGCTTGATATTCAGCTGCATTGTTTGTGCATGGTTCCAGTAGCGAGAAAGCGTGTGGAATCATGTATTTGTCGGGGCTAACAAAGAGGATGCCAACTCCCGAGATCAGCTGTCTTTTTTCATTTGTCCTGGTTGCACCGTCAAAGTACATGTCCCAGGAGGCACTTTGTGAGAAAGTCTCCACATTGTAGACTGGTTCGTCTGGGAGATCATCTCTGAGTGGAGAATCTTTAGGCAATGGATGCTCTGCGAGGAAGTCCGCTAGAGCTTGCCCTTTGATTGCTTTTTGTGGTACATACCTAATATCAAATTGTGACAGAAGGATGGACCATTTTGCCAGTCGAGCATTGAGAGAACCTGCCTTTGTGACAAGGACCTTCAAGAGGTTGACCCTCGAGACCAGGTAGACTGTGTTGGAAAGCAAGTAGTGACGCAGCTTTTGTACGGCGAACATCACTGCAAGACATTCTTTTTCGACTGGAGAGTAGCGATGCTCTGCACCTACTAGCATGCGGCTGAGGTAATATAGAGCAGCTTCTTTTCTTTGATCATTTTCTTGCGCAAGCAGAGCTCCCAAAGAGTGATCAAGGGCTCTTGTGTACAAGATGAATGGTTTTCCAGTGGTAGGAGCAGCTAACACTGGAGGTTTTGTCAGGTATGACTTGATGTCTTGGAAAGCAGCTTCACAGTCAGCATCCCAGACAAAGTTTACACCCTTTTTCATCAACCGGGAGAATGGACGGCATTTCCCCGAAAGATTGGAGATGAACCTGTCTGATGTAGGCTAATCTCCCTTGAAGCCCTTTGAGTTCTCTCAAGGTTCTTGGAGAGGGCATTTCTAGAATGGCTTTGACTTTTATGGGGTCAAGCTCTATTCCAGCTTTCCGAACTAAGAATCCGAGGAACTTACCCGACGAGACGCCGAAGAAGCATTTCAATGGATTCATTCGCAGTTTGTGTTTGCAAAGCCGGAGGAAGACTTCTCGAAGGTTTTCGAGATGATCTTCTTTTCTTTTGCTTTTGACGGCGAGGTCATCAACGTAACATTCAACGTCTTGTGCTGCATATCTTGGAATATTTTCATCATAGCCCTCTGATATGTGGCACCAGCATTCTTCAGACCAAATGGCATGACAGTGTAACAATACACGCCAAATGGGGTTCGAAAGGATGTATGTTTTTCATCCTCAGGATGCATCTTTATCTGATTGTAGCCAGAGAAACCATCCATGAATGTCATTCGCTCGAATCCACAGGTATTATCAATCATTACCTCTGGTATGGGGAGCGGAAATTCATCTTTTGGGCATGCGCCATTCAGGTCTCTATAATCAATACAGACCCTGATCTGCCCATTTTTCTTTGTCACGGGGACAATGTTGGCCAACCATTCAGGATGTTGTTCCTCACGGATGAAGCCGACGCTTTTGAGTTTTTGAACTTCTTGTTCAATTTTATCCATCACATCTGGATGGAATCTTCTTTGGCCTTGCTTGACAGGCTTGATGTCTTCTTGAAGATTGAGTTTGTGAACTGCTATTTTGGGGTCTAAGCCTGGCATTTCAGCGTAAGACCATGCAAAGCAATCAACGAACTCACGAAGAAAGGCGATATACTCGGGTAACTCATCATCCTTTATATTCTTGCTTATGAATACAGGACGTGGGTTATCTGGTGTTCCCAAGTCTATCTTTTGAACAGGATCTTCTGTTGGAAGGTTCGAAGGTGGTTCCTCCACAATATTTTCGGAGGCTTCCAGCTCAACGAAACCTTCTGGGGTTTCAAGGGCATTTCCAGACCAAGGTTTTGTTCCTTTCCACGGGTCTTCTTGATCGGTAATTTTCCCAAGGCTTGCTATGAGATGATCCCAATTGCCTGTTGAAACCGAGTCGAAGTAGGCTACTTCTTTTGGAGATGAGGGTTCTTCTGGGTCAGAAGTCCACACGTCTGTGCCATCGGACAACTCCTCTTCATTTTCGGAGAAATCGTGCCAATTGGATGAGCTTCCTGGATCTTTGTCAGGTGACTCATCAAAGAGATATCCAGGGAGATCGATGTCTTCATGGACTTGAGATGTTGAGGCTTGGTCAGTATATTGACTTTTAAGCCTTTGTGTCAACTGTCTCAAGGGAGTGTCAGGATCATACCCTAACCCGTGTGAAGACTTTTCTACATAGCCGTAGAGTCTCCAATCTTCCAGCTGGCTTTTGGTCAAGACGGGCCCCAATGGCGTGAGAATACCGCGTCCTTCTCCCAAACCGACTGGGTTTTGAGCGTCATAGCCCATTTTCTTCATAATAGCTTGTGCCACAGAACTGTATAAGGATAGTTGAGGCGTACCTTTATTTTGGAAAGGTTCAAGCATGGAGTTTGATGAAGAAGCATCCGATCTATGGAAGAAGATCGGCTTTTCCTTTGTTGAAGTTGCTGGAACAACGAAGGAAGCTGACGTAGGATCTTCTATGTCAGAAGTTGTCTCCATTGGAGTAAGAGCAGGCTGAACTTGCTGAGTGTCAGCTTGGCTTGACGATGTGTCGTCTTCTGGCTCTGAATCCGAGTCCGTGTCTTGCATGATAGACACGAAAGAGACAACAAATTTGCCCCCAGGCTTTTGTTTTGCCTTCTTCACTTTAGTTGTGATGACCAAAGGCTTTGAAGATTTGAGGGAGATGATGAAGGGAGTTTGCATGCTCTCTTCAGATTTACCGGATGGTTTATTTTCTTCCGGTGATTGTTGAGGAGCTTTGCCTTTATCTTTCTGGAGATTTTCGGCAAAGGATGCTGTGTGCTTTTCCTCTTCTTCTTTTTCACCTTCATACATCTGTGAGTCTGCGAAGTGGACTTCTTTACCTTTGAAGGGTTTTCTGTCCACAAAGACTCGATGTATCATGCCGTCGTTGCCAACAAACTTGATGCATTGATGTAGAGTTGAAGGGACAACACCATTCTCATGGATCCAAGGGCGTCCGAGAAGGATGTTGTAGCATGAAGGGGTCTTTATTGCATACACTGTGACCTCAGAGATAAGATCACCGATCTGCAATTTGAACCTGATTTTGCCGATAGGCCTTTGAGTACTCCCATCGTATCCAAAGATAGATACAGATGTGTGGCTCAGTTTGCTGGGTGGGATGCCCAACTCTTCAAGAGCCGGTGTGGAGATGAGGTTGAGTGCAGAACCTGGGTCGATCTGAACTCTATGCATAGGCATTTCCTTGATATACCCTGTGAAGTACAGGGGTCGGTTATGCCTGGTTTCGCCAAGTAGGAGGTCATCCTTTGTGAAGGCGATGGTTGCACTGGCTGCTTTTTTAACCGAGAGGCATTCAATGCATGATCCCTCAGTTTTCTTCTTTTCTCCTTTGAGGAGGCTTCTGAGTTTTTGACCCGGTAATCCATTTCAATTTGGAGGACTTGTGGGGCATGTTTGTCGACATCCTCATTCAGCTTTTGTAATTCCGAAATGAGATTATCACGAGTGTGCGGAGACATTCGCAACAAATCTAGGATGTGTAGACGTGCAGGTATGTGCTTGAAATGTTCAATCAAGTCATACTTGAAATCCTCCTTAGGGCCTGCATGTTCATCATTGTTGCCACTAGGGGCGCTTACAACATCTTTTCCCGAAGGATTTACATATGTAAAGGAAGATTGGTTGTAATTTTTGTGGTAGTCCCGGCCAGAGCGGGTGCCTCTACCAACTTCGAGAGCTTCTTGAGAAGGGTCTTCGTTTGGAAGATTGTCTTCAGGATCAAGAGGCTGTCGTTTTTCATTTGCTGAGGATGTATCAGCAGCAGAGTTACCATCCTCAGTGATTGTCTTGCATGGAGCATTTTCCGGGAACAAGTCCTGAACAGCATCCAGCAATCTTTCTTCTTCGTTGACTAATTCATCGTCCCAAGCATCAATGGCTGGGAATTCTTCAGTCAGGAAGGGTGTGAACTTTGAAGTCACAGTCTCAGGAGAAGAAACCTGAGAGGGTGTCATCTCAGTGAAAGTCACGTGAGACGAGGTGGCTCCAGAAGATATATTGCTAGGCGTCGCCGGAGTGTAAGTGCTCTCATCAGACGATGCTTCGGAAGAGCTATAATCCCGAATTATCACATTACAGGAAGCTCTGACGGGAGACGTTGCCTTATCGGAGTCAGACTCATCCTCGGATGTGAGAGGATCGTCTATCCAGCAATTTTCTCCATTTTCAGGAGTTAAGGGAGGATGTACCTGGTGGTCTTCAGGGACTTCAGGCTCTGGATTGCGAGGAGGCTCGTTGACGCGTTCTTGCTCTTGTTCTAGAGCGAGTCGCTGCAAGATCCTTGCATATTCTTCAAGATCAGGCATGGGAGCCGGATCTTCTTCTTCATCATCTCTTTGTGGCTCAACATTGTTGATTTCCACTAGAGTAATGAGAGGTGCTGGGTCAGCAGCATTTTCTTGTACGGCTTCTTGGTCTTCTTCATCATCAGACCAGGATCCTTGTGGCTGTAGGGGGTTATACCAGATTACTGGCATAAGATGAGACTCAGGAACCCATTCTTCATCGAAGAGATATTCTCCTATTTCAAGGGACTCCTCCCACTCATCTGTGTAGTTGGATTCGAATCCATCATCGGTGTCGCTGGACTCGTATCCATCAATGGAGAATCCAACTACCGAATTGCAAGAGTATGATGCCTCCTGCATGGCTTCTTTAAATTGAGGTGGCATGAAATCACTGAGAGTGAATTTCCTTACCCCCTTTGAAGTCTCTGGAAGGGATGTTTTTGTTACCTCCAGTGAAGCGGTAGAGGAAGCCTCTGCCTTTTCTTTGACCTCTAGTTTTGGCTGGGTCTTCTCTTGCCGTTTGAGCTTGAGGAGATGTTTCCTAGCCTGCCTTCGCTGTTGAGCTGTAGGCTTTGTTTTCACGACCTCCCGATTTTCATCTTCCAGGAGATCGGGATGTACCCATATCGGTTGTCCGTCTGGTGTCGGGTAAGGAACCAGTCCCTCGGACGCTTGGATTGAGTTTATCACCTTGAAGGAAGTAGTGATCTTCTTCTTCGGTGATTTTGATTGTCCACATGTCACCATATTGACGGAGGCAGACCCATAGTTTTTGTCAAAGGTGATGACTCCGTTTTTCCACATCTCATTTATTTTTTCTCTCACAACGAAGCATTGATTGAGAGGATGCGAGATCATCTGGTGGTATGGATAGTACCGAGGATCGTTGGTTTTGCCAACATCACCCGGTCTTTTTGGTTCAGGCAAGGTGAGCTTGCCGTTTGCCACAAGAGCCCCGAAGATTTCATCAACATCTTCATCAAACGGGTATTTCTTCTCTACTCGTTCTTTGAAGGCATCAGAGAGTTCAGGTTTCTTACCAACAGCTTTGTTTTCAGCTTTCTTTGGTGGCTGAGGAGCTGACTTGGTCTGCACATTGAGGACCTCTTTCTTCTTTGGTTTTGAGGTCGTAATGGCGGTTGGCTCTTTTCTTGATGATTTCTGACTGTTGAGGTCTTTAATCACCGTTTCAGCTTCCATGGAAGCTTCTAGGAGTTCTCCCAGGTTTTTTGATTTATTGCCGATGATCATGGAGCGGATTCTGGCTCTCATGTTGTTTCGGCAGATGTCGACTAGCGACGCTTGTGGCAATACATCAGAGCATTTGTATGCCATTGCTTTCCACTTGTGAATGAAGTCATATGTTGATTCATTCTCCCCCTGTTTTAGGCTGCACAGCTGAGCCATAGTAGCGGGATGATCTTCACCTTTGAAGTGAGTCAGGAAGCGTGTCTCTAGCATGGCCCAGTTTTGGATTGAGTCCTCCGGCAGAGTGGAGTACCAATCGAAGGCCGTACCTTTTAGGGTACTTGCAAAGAGGCGGATCTTGAGTGCATCTTGATCCGCGATAGCTCCCGTCAGGATCTTGAAGTGGATGACGTGCTGTCTGGCTGATCCTTTCCCCGTATATATTTGGAGAGTAGGATGCTTGAATTTGGTGGGGAACGGGACCGAGTCCATCCATAAGGGATATGGTGGCTTGATCCCATGCTCCTTGAGTATATCCTCTTCTTTTGCTTTGGCGAGGATACCGTCTACGTCCTTTTTGGTAAGGGCGCGTGACTCATTTTCTTCTCCATTTACCTCGTCGTTTTGATAATTCGGAGGAGGTTCATTGTTCGCCTGATTTTGGAAGGCGAGGAGAAGGTTTTCCATCAGAGTTTCAATCCTCTACTGGCCCTGTTCCAACTGCTGGATGCGGGTGATCGCATCTTCTGGAGGTGGATTGCGGGGTGGTGGCTCAGAATTTGTAGCCAAGACATTCATCCTTCGTGATTCGAACGAAGAAACTGTCCTGGTGACTGAGCTGGGGCTCATTCTTTTTGAAGAGGTGCTTGAGGAAGGATCACTCTGCTGTCCTTTGCTTGAAGGAGCACGGGATTCTTCTGAATGTCTTCTTGTCCTGGAGACGCTGCGGGTCATCGGACGTCGGACATGGATTTTTGTTGCTGATTTTTGGCGCCTTCTGATTTTTCCAACCATATGGACTGCAGCAACTTGGTTGGGTCTTTCTTTTTCGACCCATTTGGGAGAGACTTGGAGTGTAGGAGGCTGGGTCCTTTGCTTCTCTAGTCTCTTTTGCCGGTATGATGCGCGGCGGCGTATACGACGAGCAATTTGAGCTTCGGTCAACTCTGACTGGGCTTTGACGATGAAGGATGTGCTCCCTCGGGCGAAGCAGCCGAGCCTGTCTTCTTTGTAGCTGGGCAAGGACAGGATGCGAACCCTGTCCTTCGCCTGTTGCAGCGAAGCTTTGAATTTTTGAAGTTCGGCCCCTGTAGAGATGAAGGGTCGAACTGCAGGTTTGTAGGCCTTAGCAGGTGCTTGTAGAGGCCTTGTGATGCATGACTTGATTTTGGGCTTGTAGGAACAAGCCGGCTCATGCTGGGATGACTTGGAAGTCGAGTCGGAGATGGGTCTCTCCTCTTTCATGTAGGCAAGAGGATAGAACTGGTTCTCCTTGAGTGGGGCCAGGAATGCTGGCTTAGTGGATGTCTGGGACCTTCTCTGTTTTGGTGAAGGTCTTGGGGACCAAGTCTTGGAGTAGACCTGGTTGTTTGCATGTTGAGGCTTCATGGGGCTGCCACGGGCTTCAGGCCTTCTGGTGCTCGCCTTTGGTGTCACGGTAGTGACACGTTGAGAGGCGAGTTTCTGCTTCTTGGAGGGAGCAGTTTGTTCCTCAGGAAGTGGGAATGGTCCCAGCGTCCCAAAGACGATAGTCCGGGGAGTCGAGGTCGACCCGGAGTTCAGAGAGTTACCGAGGGAGTTGACACTTCGGCAGCTGATGGGGCGCTTGTAGGTGCGCGTGGTTTGCTTCTGTTGAAGCATGAGTTGGTGCTTGTTTTCATCGAAAGTAATGGTTAGTGAAGCTGCCATTGTTAGTTTTCGAAAATTTCTGAAACAAGACCACATCCATTAGTAATCACAAGAATATAATGATCATAAATGGGAAGTTCTATAGTTTCGTCTTTTCAAATTGCTCGAGGTAGATGACCCAAGCAATATGAGGAAGGCAAAGTGCCATAGAAGGTACAATTGTTCTGATCGCAGGTATGGTAAGCCCGGAATGGGCATCCCAGTGACTGCTAGAAGCAATTGTGAACTTAAATTCGACTTATCGAGAAGCAGAGCTTGCTCGAGATAAGAAGAATATAAAGTTGGAGTTACAGATGTGCCGGTCGCAATACAGTAGACCCTGAAAGGGCGTACTAGTACCGCTAGACACAAATGTTTTGAGACCGCATCCATGAGATGAGATTCTCTGTTTTGAAAGGTCAAGATTGGATTCATCAAAGAGAGCAGATGGTATTCCGATCTGAACACGGGCTCAGCGATTTCCGCGAGCGCCAGTGCTCAGAAAGAAATGAACCATAATTTCTCGGATCTGAATCTAAAGATGACGAGTTTTTTTTTTTTTTTTTGAAAAGTCAATATCGGGTTCATCAAAGAGAGCAAAAGGCATTCCAATCTGAACACGGTCTCAGCGATTTCCGTGAGCGCCAGTGCTCAGAAAGGAGAAGACCAAGATTTCTCCAATCTAAACCCAAAATGACGGAAGATTTTTTTTTGGAAGATTTTGAAGATTTTTTTTTTTTTTAAAATCTTTTTTTTTATTTTTTTTTATTATTTTTTTTTATTTTTTTTATTTTTTTTTTAAGATTTTTTTTTTGAAAAAATTTTTATTTTTTATTTTTTATTTTAAAATTTTTATTTTTATTTTTTAAAAAAATTTATTATTATTATTTTATTTGTTTAAAAGACGAGAGAGTACACATAGGCCTCCTAACCCGGTCTTATGAAATCTTGATTGATAGAATTGCCCCCAGGTAAGGGTAGGATTACTTAATGAACCCGTTTGGAGGACCCTTGCCTAGAACAGTTAAGCTGTCTCCACACTCTGGATAAGGCTTTTCTTTGAATCAACCATGATCAAAGAACACAGTTGGTTTAACCTTAGTGGTCTATGTCTTTTTATTTATTTATTTTTATTTTATTATATATATATATTTTTTTAATGAACTCATCGAAGAGAAACGATGGCCCAAAACCTTAGTCGAACAGGCTCAACATTTCTGCAAGCGCGATGAACGATAGGAACGGATCAAGGTTTCTCAATTTTGAATCCAAATTGAGAAATCTAAAAAAAAAAATTTTTATATATTTTATATATATATATATTTTTAGATCTTTAATGAACTCATCGAAGAGAAACAATGGCCCAACCCCCGATCCGAACACGGTCTCAGCGATTTCCGTGAGCGCCAGTGCCCAGAAGGGAGGGGATCAAAGTTTCTCAATTTTGAATCCAAAATGAAAAATCTGATTTTTTTTGTCTTTTTTATTTTAAAGTTTTTTTTTTTTTTTGAAAAGAGAAAGAGTGAATTAGAAATTTCCAAACAAAAAATCTCATCTCATTTTTTTTAGATGCGGAATTCAACATAGGCCACCAATTATAAAGTAGCCAAGGAATCGAGAAAAGAAATATAAGGATAGAGCAAAATATATGATATGCAAATATTTCATTTCTAGCATCGTGTTCTCAAATAAACGAGTCCCACCGGGTGGAGCCAGCTTGATGGACTGCGCTCCAAATGCTCGGTTCCTACCGAGGTCGGCGGACGTGGGAGTCCGTTTGGTTCCGACCCTTTCGTAACCAGGGGGCAGGGGCGTGCATCAACATTTCTTTTTTTTTGTGTGGGTGTGCCAGATTTTCTATTTTTACTTGGAATTGCAAGTGGTGATCCGGAGATCAACCTTCACAAGTAAAAAGGAAATCAACTTCTTTCAAGTTTTTCATTGCACATATATTTAAGAAAAGAGACATTTTTCTTGGTTTGCCGTGAAAGGCGATTTTTTTGGCATTTATAGCCGATTTTGGCGTTTATAGCCGATTTTGGCGTTTATAGCCGATTTACAATCCTTATCAATAATGAAAGACAAGAATTGTGATTTTTGTCTCTTTTGAAAAAAATACAAACTACAATGAAAAGCAAGAAAAGGAGGATCTAACTTCTCAGGAGATTGTGGGGGACTCGTTTAGATTGACGGTCGCAAGCCATATGTGGGCTTCGCCATCATCCATGCAGATGAGAACAGAGGATGCTATTGATTCGCTTGGATTGGCTATAACCTCAGGTTTTTAGAGGACAAAGACCAAAAGAAGGTCCTATGTCTAATAAAAAGCCGAGTAGACGGGCTGAAAAGCCATATCTAAGCCATTGGAGGCAGGAGGAGAAGGCAAGGACCTTGGGGGGGGGGGTACCCCCCAAGGGACTTTTGTCACCTTGTTGCGGTGGCCGGTGTAGAACTTCTACAGAGTTTTCTCTCTTTTTCCTTTCTCTGGATTTCTGTGCTTCTGTCTGTGATTTTCGTTGTCTGTCTGTGTCTTCTTTCTTCTTGGAGAGCTCTCCTATTTATAGGCTTTTAGGTAGCCATTTAGGAGGGTTTATGAGCCTTGATTGTCATAAAGCTGCATAATGGGAGGAGTTACAAAATTGAATTGTTTATTTTGTAACTCCTTTTTCTTGGCTTCTGATTGGCCGGAGGAGATTGAGGGCATTTAATCGCCTTTAATCGCCATGATGGGAGGAGTTTCATGGGTTAAATGCCATGAATCTCTTGACTTGTAACTCCCGAATGCTTGCTTCTGATTGGGCCGTCCAAAGAAATGGATTAATGACTGTAATAAAGCTAGTCAATTAATCGCATTAAGTGGTCGCCGAGCAGCTGAAGAGTCGCGGGCCGTGCCACGTCTTTTGGGATTCTTCTGTCGATGATCATCGATGGATCTTCATGTAGATCGACATCAGATGACCATGTAATCTCAGGTGTTTGTTGCCAACAGCGGGTCGGTGCCATCTGTCCTGTCGATTTCTCGATCGGTTGGGTAGAAAGCACACTTTTTTTGGTTGACCGGGTGGCGATCAATATTGTTTTCGATACTCTTGACGATTGACCCGTGTTTTGGACGGATGTCAGAGGACTTGGTGTCTTAAAAGCATGAATTTTGGAAAGTACCAGAGGCTGGGCTCTTCGAATCGCGAAAAAGCGGCGAAAACCGGGGTTTCCGGGGCCTTCCCGGCGACCCCGGGTTCCAAGGTCGCCGGCGACCCTGGGCCAGGGTCGCAGGGGTCTGCGACCCTGGGGGGGTTTTCCCCCTTTTGTGTCCCGTTTTGTGTCCGTTTTTGCTGTTTTTCGATTCTTTTTTCTCCTGTACTTTTCCTTGACATTTTGACCATTTATTGGCCTAATTTCTTTGTAGGAAACCTGATGAGAATCCTTGCATTTTATTTTGCAAAGTTTCCAATTTCCTGAGAAAGCCGAAGACTTTGTCGCGCAGAGCTGCCGATTTTCCGTCAGAAGCTGAAACTGGGTCAAACGATGTCGGAATGACCTGAAATTTGGTGTGAAGCCTCCTGAGCAATAAATAAGACCAACCATAGGCTTTTGTTTGAGTTTTGAAGCCGTTTGGGGTCCTATCACCAGTAGACTTACTTTTTGTCGCGATGAAGATGTCGCGGTTTGATGTGCGGTCAACCGATGTCCGATTGACTTGAAATTTGACAGGGAACCTATTGGAGTCATTTTAAGATGATCCATAGGCTCTGTCTTGGAAACCATGGTCCCGGAGAGCTTTGCCGCCGAGAGGCCTGATTTGTCTTCCGAGCGTCAAACTATGGTCAAATGTTGTGGAAATGACCTGAAATTTGACGTGTAGCCCTTTATAAGCATTTTGAAGCCGTCCATGTGCTCTATCTGATGAGTAATGGCCTCGGTGGTTCTCGCCGCCGAGAGGCTTGATTTAGTTGTTCGAGGGTTGATGTAGGGTCAAACGTTGTCGGTTTGACTCGGAACTTGACGTGGAGCCTTTTGGAAGTATTTTGAGACCATCCATCGGTCCTGATCGAAGATTTGGTGTCTCCGATGCTTTTGCCGCCGAGAGCTCCTTTTCGGCTGTCTGAGAAGCGAAGTTAGGCCAAATGATTTTGAAATGGCCCGAAACTTCTTGTGTACTCCTCTTTTGGCTGTCTTGAAGAATCTTGCAGTTTTTGTTTGATTCTGACAAGATTTGATTTTTGGAAGCAGCATTGCCTATTTATGGCAGGTTGCGACTTCATGTAGCTCTTTGGATCTTGAAGAGGCAAAGTGACATTTTTGGTGTCAACACGCATCTTCTTGAATTTCCAACGGCTCATAACGGAGTATGTGTAGTCTGTCGGGAACGTACTTCTTCAACATAGACACATGGAAAACATTGTGTACGCCGGAAAGTTCGGGTGGTAAGGCTAACCGGTAAGCCACATCACCAATCCTACTCACAATGTCGTACGGTCCAATGTATCTCCTAGACAATTTGCCCTTCTGTCCAAACCTCAAAGTCCCACGAGTAGGTGACACTTTTAAGAAAACCTTATCTCCTTCTTTGAACTGTAAATCCCTTCTGTGAGAGTCTGCATAACTCTTCTGTCTACTCTGAGCCACTTTCAGACGTTCTTGGATCAACTTGACCTTGTCACTTGTCTCACTAACAATGGTCGGTCCATGAAAACTGCGAGTACCAACTTCTTCCCAACAAACAGGTGTTCTACACCTTCTGCCATACAAAGCCTCAAAAGGTGCCATACCGATACTCGAGTGGAAACTGTTGTTGTAAGCGAACTCACACAACGGTAAGGCTTCATCCCACTGAGTCTTGAAATCTAACACACAAGCTAGAAGCATATCCTCAAGTGTCTGAATTGTCCTTTCTGACTGACCATCGGTCTATGGGTGATAGGCCGTGCTGAACTGTAACTTCGTACCCATAGACTCATGCAATGTCTTCCAAAATCTTGAGACAAATCTGCTGTCTCTATCGGATGTGATGGAAACTGGCTGTCCATGACGACTGACAATCTTTGTGACAAACAACTGTGCCAAAGGTAACATATGCATCTTCTTCCCAGTCTTCATCGGTAGGAAATGAGCTGACTTGGTGAGACGGTCCACTATGACCCAAATAGCATCATTGCCCTTACTAGTCTTCGGTAAACCCGATATGAAGTCCATGGTAATATGCTCCCATTTCCATTCCGGAATCTCTAATGGTCGTAGTAACCCTGGAGGCTTCTGGTGTTCCGCCTTGATCAACTGACATATCATACAACGAGAGACGAAAGCTGCTATCTCTCTCTTCATGTTATTCCACCAAAATCTGCCCTTCAAATTCTGGTACATCTTCGTACTGCCCGGGTGTATGGAATACTTGGTATTGTGAGCCTCAGACATGATATCATTCCTCAAGTCCTCCAAGTTAGGCACACAGAGACGGTCTCGGTAATACAAAACTCCATCTACAACACGAAAATCCGAACGATCTGCTAAGTGTTCAGAAATCTTAGCCAACTCTGGGTCTTGTAACTGCTTCTCTTTGATCTTCTGAATGAACGAAGGCTCTGACACTGACAGGTTTGCTAACATGACACCCTCTCTTAGTGGATGAAATTCTACTCCCAACTCTTCTAACTGTTGTACCACATAAGTCCCCCGAAGACTCGCCATGCTCACTGACTTTCTGCTCAAGGCATCTGCAACTACATTCGCTTTCCCCGGGTGATACTTGATTGGAAAATCATACTCTTTAACATATTCCATCCATCTCCTCTGCCTCATGTTCAACTCCTTCTGAGAAAACAAGTACTGTAGACTACGGTGATCGGAGTGAACCTCAAACTTCTCTCCATAGAGGTAGTGTCTCCACATCTTCAAAGCTAAAACAACTGCGGCCAACTCGAGATCATGTGTTGCATAGTTCTTCTCATGATCTTTCAACTGCCGGGATCCATATGCAACTACCTTCCCATCTTGCATTAACACGCATCCAAGTCCAACATTGGAAGCATCGGTAAAAATGGTAAAACCGCCGCTCCCAGATGGCAAAGTAAGGACTGGAGCTGTAGTCAATCTCTTCTTCAGCTCTTAGAAACTAGCTTCACACTTGTCTGTCCAAACATATGGTGCATTCTTCCTTGTCAACTTCGTCAAAGGTGACGCAATCGACGAAAATCCTTGCACAAACCTCCGATAATATCCTGCCAATCCAAGAAAACTCCTGATTTCTGATGCATTCTTCGGTCTATCCCAATTCATGACTGCCTCAATCTTGGATGGGTCCACTGATAATCCTTCCTTAGAGATGATATGACCTAAAAATGTGACTTGGTCCAACCAAAATTCACACTTACTAAGTTTTGCAAACAATTGATTCTCCCTCAAAAGCTGGAGTGCTATTCTCAAATGTTCTTCGTGCTCTTCTTTGGTCTTGGAATACACTAAAATATCATCAATAAACACCACTGTAAACTGATCCAAATACTCCGCAAATATTTTGTTCATCAATGCCATGAAAACTGCCGGTGCATTAGTCAAACCATATCTTGTACGAAAGGCTGTTTTTGGTACATCTGAATCTCTAACTCTCAACTGATGGTAGCCTGACCTCAAATCAATCTTCGAAAAGTAAGCAGCTCCTTGCAACTGATCAAACAATTCATCTATCCTTGGCAATGGATATTTATTTTTGATGGCCACTTGGTTCAATCTTCTATAGTCAATACACATTCTCATGGAACCATCCTTCTTCTTCACAAATAAAACTGGCGCTCCCCACGGTGACACACTAGGTCTCACAAAACCTTTGTCCAAAAGTTCTTGCAATTGCATTTTCAACTCTCCCAATTCTGCCGGGGCCATTCTGTAAGGTGCGATAGATATCGGAGCGGTCCCCGGTAACAACTCAATAGTGAAGTCTATCTCTCTAATGGGTGGCAATCCTGGTATCTCCTCCGGGAAATCATCCGGAAACTCACAAACAATTGGGATCTCCTCCACCCCTTGGGACCGTTTATCCTCCGTGATAAACGCCAAATAACCCTCACAACCACTTTTTAGAAGCCTATCAGCCTTTAACGCTGAAATAAACCCTGCACCAGAATTACTCCTCTCTCCCTGAAACAACACCCCTGCTTGGGTCTCCTCTAACTTAAAAGTTAAGGTCTTATGGAAACAATCCATAGTAGCATGGTATCCTGCTAACCAATCCATCCCTAGGATGACATCAAAATCCTGCATCTCCAACAAAATGAGATCTGCCGGTGATACTACTTCTCCTATCATGACTGGACAACTAGGGTAAAAAGTTTTACAAATAACTTCCTTACCTAAAGGGGTAGTCACAGTCAGAATGAAACTCAACTCTCTAGCATGCATATCAATCAACTTAACAAATTTTGGAGATAGGAATGAGTGAGTAGAGCCAGGGTCAAACAAAACCTTAGCATCAAAACCACAGACGAGAAGTGTACCTTCCACTACATTGCCTTCAGCCTCTGCATCAGCTCTATTGACAGCATAGAGTTGTGCCCTCTGTTGTGACCTGTTTTGTCCTTGTTGTTTCCTGCCTTATGGTGCATTCCTATTCTGATTCTGAGGACGCTGATTCTGATTTTGATTCTGCCCTTGCTGACGGGCCTGTTGTTGCTGTTGTTGCTGTGGCCTAAACTGTTGTTGAGGTGCCTGTTGTTGTGGTGGTCTTGCTTGATTCTGGACCACTAATGCATTCTGAGGTGGGGCCTGACGCTGTGCTCCTTGCTGCTGCCTATTATGTCTATCAGGCCTTGGACAATCCTTCATTTGGTGGTTCATGGAGCCACATCTAAAGCATGCTCCCGTAATAAAACGGCAATTGACACTCTCATGGTTTTTCCCACAGTGGATACAAACCACTGGATTCTGCACATTCTGCTCATGCCTTGGCCTTTTGTTCTGATTGTTTCTTTGCTGATAGTTCTGCTGTTGGCCTTGACCCTTTCCTTGGTTCTTGATGATCTTGTTGTGGAAGTTCTCAAATTTGTATGCTTTCTTGACGGCTTCTTCAAAGGTAACGGGTGGTACAACCCCGGTAGCATCCCTCTCAATAATCGGGTGAAATCCCTCAAGGAACTTGGTTATCTTCTTCTCAACCGTGTCTATCAACTCCGGAGCATACCTTGACAATCTCTCGAATTTGGTAAGGTATTCGAGGACCGTCATGTTCCCTTGCACAAGTTGCTGAAATTCTGCTGCCTTTTGTCTCTTGACATGTGCAGGTACATATTTCTCTCCAAACTGTCTCTTGAAGTTAACCCAAGCTTCTGCATCAGCCATTGTCCTGTATTCTGCCTTGACGGTCTTCCACCAAATATCTGCTAAACCCACAAACATAGAGGCTGCAAGCTGTACACGTTCTACACCGGTATTTATGAATATCTCAAATATGTTTTCGGTGTGCTCAAGCCAATCATCTGCTGCCATTGGATCCTCAGTCCCCAAAAATTCTTTCGGTCCTCTCTTCCTGAACCGCTCATACAACACATTAGGATCATTCCCTTTAATATTTACCGGACCAGGTGGTGCAACTGGGATTGGTTCCGGTCTCCTCCCTAATATCCCCAACAACTGTGCTTGCATTTGAGCTATCTCCCTAGCATGATCCTCGTCTTTCTTAAGCATCTGTTCTTGCAATCTGGTCTGTGTCTCATATGCTTGTGCTTGGAGCCTAGGCTGGTTCTCATTTGCCTGGCGTTGTTGGTCAATCATAGCCTGCATCATCTGTTGGAATTGGTTCTGCATGTTGTTGTCTTGTGGTTCCTCTGCAATAGGCTCTGTATTCTCACTGTTACTGGCAACGTGATTACTGTTTGCTGTTATTTTGCGAGGTGGCATAACGCTGCAAAATAAATTGTTAGCACATATAAATCAAGTACAGGGTGGTCACACCTTGCTCACACGATTCTATCTAACGAATCCTCGCCACGTACTTAAGATTTCTAGTTTCTTTTAATTGCCTGAAACATGTCCCGCTCTGATACCAGTCCTGTCGCGACCCCGGACCGGGACTAGGGGAAAAAGGCCAAGTCCGGGATCGGGACGGTGGGGGGGGGGGGGGGGGGGGGGGGGTGATGCCGCGCCACGTGCATCTCTTTGGCTAAACCGCACACGGAATTAAAAGAACATTTGTCCATGCACGTGATTTCCCACAGGGTTCCGCGGTGAGGATTATCTTTACACATCATCTCACATATAACCATATCAAACATATTCTCAAGATTGCGGAAGCGTGTAGCAAACCATACTAATACTATTCAATTCCATAAACAAGACTGATTTATGATTAACATAACAAGATATCAGAATGAGCAATGATCATAAGCATATTTCCCCAAAAGTAAAGTTAAGTATATTTACAAAATATCAGTTGATTAATGCCCCAAAATAACAGTCAACAAAGACCGTACAACCAAATGAAACCTAAAATAAAGATATCATAAGTTCCCAAAGTGTATCGTTCTCAAGGCAAGGCCGAATGTCTACATGACATCATCGGCTTGCCACTCAATCACTCGCTGCGGTTCACCGACCGCCTCCTTCGGCTCCTCCTCAACGGCAATAAGCTCGGGACCTGAGTACCAAAATAAATGGATCAGACACGACGGTCTGGCAGGTGGGTGAAAAGATATAACAATAATTCAAAACAATGATGCCTTTTGAAACATAGTAAAAATCTAGATAAGCAATGAATTTTCATAAAAGAAGAATGCAACATTTAAAAGAATTACATATGTAAATAAAACATGTACGGTGACAAGGATTCGGGACTAACAAGGTGGCAACCACACAAAGCTAAATCCTCTCTCACAAAAGTGATAAGAGCACATCGGGACATTGACCTCAGTCACACGAGGTGAGGAGAATCAACGACGTTAACCTCAGTCACACGAGGTGAGAAGAGTCAACGATTTTTATATAATAAATACATATAATACTCTGCGGGACCACGGTAGCGAACCGGGTATATCGGGGCGAGGCGGGAACCATGCTGCAGCGGGTATAACTGAAGGGGGATATCCAAACCGGTGGATCAAACCGATAAGGTTATCCAAGCTGAGTGGTGCCGACTCATAGGTAACATGCGAAAATCAAAGCAAATAAATACACATAACGGGGCGAGAACCCATAGGTACAAAACACATAAAAGTCGGGACGGGTCTAAACAAGTTAACAATATGGTAACACAAGGCTCTCGGTTCAAGGGTACTCACAAATCACGGTTGAAATCCCAAAATAGGTGATTGGTTGAAAATCGAATACAAATAGTTCCCAATACCTTTACAGGCTAACAATGGGGTTTCTAGAATTGAATCAGTGTGAATAGGGTCCCGCATGTCGGTTATGATGAAATTTTGTTACTCTTTAAGAGTTAGGGACATTCCGGGTCCTTATACACATTGGTCAATCTAGAAAACCTCATGGAATCTCCATGATGAGGTTCCTCCTTCCTTCGGACTTCATACAATGCCTTACCCATCCTTGAATAACATTGGGACTCCAAACAATACCTCCACACTACAGCCCCTCACAATTTACCCTAATCTTTCATGGGTTTAAATGCATCATTACAGGTTCAATGTCTTCAAATAAGAAGATAAGGGATAGAGCTGAATTGGACTTGAGTATGGGCTTGGAATGAATCTGGAAAATAGTCCCACAATTCTCTTATTTTACAGTTCATCTCATTTCAGTCCGATCGATCGGACTCCTTGGCCGATCGATCGGTCCTGAATTGTTCCCAGTTATTTACAGTCCGATCGATCGGACCTGATGGGCGATCGATCGGTCCTGAAAACACTCTCAGTTATTTACAGTCCGATCGATCGGACCTGATGGGCGATCGATCGGTCCTGCAACGAATCTCAACCCATTTGGTTGAATTCTTCTCTTGTCCAACTCCAATCCATTTCCTTTCTTTCCCTTTCTTCCAAACATAACTTCATGAATAATTGGGCTATTCCTTGACCTCCTTATCTCATCAAATCATCATTCAAAATCAATAATACTAAACTATCAAACATGATAAACCATTAAAACTATTAATGAAGACAAATCAAGATTTTGCATAAAACATGATAAAACACATGAGAATCGTTTCATCCACTTGCCTTGGGTCCAATGCAAAATAAATTGAGCTCTAATCACCTTTTAAGCCCACAATCAAACACCTATACACAAAATCCCCAAATCCAAACCCTAGATTATCAAAAACCAAGTAAAACAAAACGGAATCTTCCAATAAATGAAATGGAGTTTCCCTAGGGCTAAACAAACAGGATTATAAAACTTTTAGGAAGATTACTTACAAGGAAGTCCTTCAAAAAGCAAGGTATTGTCCAAAGGAAGTCTTGGAGTGGGCGGTTTTCTTCAAAAATGGTGTCAAGATGAAGCCCTTGAGATGAGGAAGAAGATTGTAGCCTCTAATTTTCCATTAGCACTAGCTTAGTGGGGGATTGAAGATGAAGAAGCAAGAAAAAGGGTAAGGGAAAACCCTTAGGGCTGGGATTTCTCTTCTCCTCTAGGATTTTTGCCAGAAATGGGAAAAATGAAGAAGAAGCTTTCTATATAGAGTAAGTGGGAGTGGGGCTTACAACTTAAAAGACTTCTCGGGCTCAAAACATGGTCTTCGGGGCTTCAAACGAATTCGACGAAGAAGACAAAGTTGATCGGCAAAATTTCTAGTTTCCAAAAAGTATATATTTTGCACATTTTGGTGACATTGAAATCAGTGTCCAGATTTTGGGTAAAAAGACCATTTTGCCCTCAATTAGTGAAAAATCGGGTTTAAGGTCCTCGAATGAAAACGATGTCATCATGGAAGTTGTAGGGATTAACAAGATAAGTCCAATGGGGTTAAAAACACGATTCTTGGAAATCATCGGTAAACCCCCAATCTCACACAATTCGTAACAAGAATCCCCAAAGGGTCCCACAAATAAAAAGGCTCTCCAAATTCCCAAAGCTATTATAAAAGCTATTTTAATCCCCAACTAGTCCAAAAACCACTAAACACACTTAAACTAAAACACAACTTAATCAACTCTAAACGAGGTCTCTCGGGTCGGGGTCTTACATGTAGTCCATGCAACTTGGACATATTTCGGCTAGAGGTCCTTAGATACACCATGTCATGGCGAGAGGTCCCTAGATATATGCACCACCTCATATATTTTCATGACTGATTTATCCTTTCAACTGTTTAGGCATAAGATTTTAAATTTTAAAATTTTAAATCTTCCATGCTCCCTCTTCTTTTTATCTGGACTTCTGCACGTGGCTTTCGTTGCAGAAACAGAAGAGAGATTGTTTCGGATCTCTACCTCGCTGTGGCCGAAGAACGAAGATAGCAGTGTTTGGAGACTGTGGGGTCCAGGTGGGCCACGGTGACTGGCTTGGTGAGAATGGAGAAGTTGTTTGTCTTTCTGTTACAAAACTGAACCGAAGAAGAGGCTTCTCTGCAAAACGGGGGGGGGGGGGGGCTAAGGAGATGATCAGTGGGTATGAGAAGAATGGGAAATTTGTTGAAGCATTGGAGTTGTTCCTTTCTATGCGAGAAGCGGAAGTCTGCCCAAACCAATCTACTTTTTCTAGTGCACTGAGTGCTTGTGCCGGGTGCTCATCTCTTTTCATCGAAAAACAGGTTCATGTTGGCATCTTGAAGTCTGGTTTGCCACTTGATGTGCTCTTGTTAAGCTCCCTTGTCGATATGTATGCCAAATGCGGGCATGTTAATGCTGTAATTCGTGCTTTTGAGGCCATGCTCGAGAAGAATTTGGTGTCGTGGAATTTGACAATATGTGGCTATGCTAGACATGGTAATGGTGTGAAAGCATTGGAGCAGTTTGAAAGAATGAAGAAACATGGTATAAGACCCTCGAGGTTTCCGGATCCCAGCCGTTCATCGTCGCCGGAACTAGAAAAGTACACGCCACCAGTTTCCGCCACTTAGATCGGAATTGCAGAGGGCAGGGGCTGCCCAGCCATCGTCGAGGAGAACGAGAAGGTCCGCGCTCCGTCCTCCTTGTTTTCATCACCGGTGTAGATACAGGAGATCCGCCGCTGTTGGCCTAACCAGAGAAAGAGACGAAACGGCAAGGCATTGCATCCCATGTTCTGTTTAGTTGCAGAAACACAAGTGGGAAGACGACCCATTTGGGTCAGGCACCAGGCCAGGTCCAGGTTCGGGTCAGTTCTGACCCGTCCACAGCAGGAAGCCCAGCAACCACAGTCGGAGCTGACGTCAGCACACGCCAGCAGTGCAGTCAAACATCAGTTTGACCATATCAAGGGTCGGATTTCAATCTCAGTTTTCGGGGCCATCCAAACTCCGATTTGCGCTTCGTTTCTTCCTACAGACTCTTGTCGACCGAAGGCAGTAGGGCTGTTATATCATTTTTGACAAATATCAAGTTTTCATAAAATTTAACTGAGTTATTGTGAAATTTATGTGAGTTTTTAACAAATTTATATGAGTTCCTGTCAAATTTATCTGAGTTTTTCATTTTTTGTCAAATTCATTTGAGTTTTACACAAATCTATCTGAGTTCTGAAACAAATTTCACTGAGTTCTTGACAAATCTATCTGAGTTTTTGGCTAATTTATCTGAGTTCTAGACAAACCTACATGAGTTTTTGGCAGATTTTTTCTGAAATTTGAAAAAATTGGTTTATCTTAGTTTTAGCGAATATATCTGCATTTTTTAAATTTACTTTTGTTTTTTAATTTAATTTACGTCTTTTAAAATTTATTACGACTTTTGAAATTTATTTACATTTTTTAAATTCATCTCGATCTTTTGAAATTGACTTTCATCTTTTAAAATTTATTTATATATTTTTAAAATTTATTTAAATCTTTTGAAATTTATTTGCATCTTTTTAAATTGATTTTTCATCGTTTAAAATTTATTTATAGTTTTTAAAATTTATTTGGATATTTTGAAATTTATTTGCGTCTTTTTAAATTTCTCTGCGTCTTTTAAAATTTATTGCTTTTTTTTTTAAATTATTTCATTTTTTGAAATTTATTTGCTTTCTTTCAAATTTATTTGTGTGTGATATGTATGGCATAATACTAATAACTACCCTTTTATTTGAATTTACTAGTTGTTTATTTTATCTTAAATGCTCTAATTATAGCATTTTTCTTATTATGCAGGAATTAGAAGGAGCTGAGCATATTTAAGCTTAATTCGGAAAGGTTTAAAGCTAAAGTCCCATTTGAGAAAAAGATATACACAAAGAGTATATAGGCTTGTTGGAGGAGAGCTGGAATTTCAAGTTAGAGGTCATGAGTTCAAGACAAGATTAGATGCGTTAGAAAGAGGACTCAAAGGAGAAGAATATCATGTCTCACGAGGATCTCCCAATTCTGACGTTTTGGGGGTCAAAACAGGCTGGCAATTGGAGGGATATGGGGGATGACGAATTTGAAAGATTTATCTTTCTTTTTCTTCTTGTAATTTTTTCTTTTTAAGTGGAGGCTCTCTCTTGCTCCAAGGGTAATTTATTTTTCTTTAATCTTCGTTAGAAAGTGAAGGTGGAGATTGAGTGGTGTAATAAACAACTTTGAAGGCTTTCAATAATGGAGATTTGCTTCTTTATTGTTGTTTGTTCTACAATGCTTGGCTAATCCATGGATTAGGGTGGAGGAGGAAACCAAAACCGGTGAGATCGTTCCTTATTATTCTTCTATGTCTTTCCCTCATTATGCTTAATGATTTAATAGATTATCCTTCATGAATGTTATTCAACTACTGATTTTGTAAAGATTATTTGGAATGTCTTTTGCTTTTTCTGCTTGATCTTGACACATCATGTTTAGGTTAAATTCATTTAATGGTTTGTGCTTGATCTTGATAAATAGTGATTAGAGTTTCAACATATTGAAGTGAAGGGAGTCTTAGGTACTAATTAGAGAATTGAATTTGTAAGAAAAAAAAAGGTTTTCAAAGCTAAATCTTCCGATCCAATGCAGTTGCTTGCACATTGAATTGAGTTTTGTTGGGATAAGACTATGAAGTAATTTTGGAATGATTAAATCTATTTTGGTGAAATCCAATACCATGATCTCTCTTTCTCTGATTAGTTTGTGTTTAGATTTCCTTTGATATCATTTTAGTTATTAATTTCTTGATCAATTGTGGTTTTAAAATCCCTAGTGTGAAAACTGATCGAGGATTTTTGGACCTTGTTTCTACAAATCTCTGTGGATCGACCCGTATTTGCCATTATCTACTTAATAGAAAGTTGTGTGATTGCGGTTAATAATTTGAGCACATCAAATTTTGGCGTCGTTGCCGGGGAATTTGTTCTTGAAAACGGTTTCAAAAATCTGATTTTTGATTTTTACTCTAGTTTAGTTTAGGATTTTATTTTATTACTTTTTAAATAAAAAAATAAAATTTCCTTTTAGGATATTAGCTATTTAGCATTTTTTTTTTTACTTTGGTATTGTTGATTTTGCAGGATTGAAGAAAGAAAGAAGTTACTAGATTTGGAGCACAAAGAATCTTCGATTAAGTTGCCAAAAAAAAAAAGAGAAGAATCTTGCAAAGAAACATACTCAAAGCGGGAAAGAAATTTTTGTTTTAGTAGTAGTTTTGTTTTTTAGATCCATTGTAGTAGGACTTTCAAAGTGTAATAATTTTAATTATTTTTAAATTTTGGGAAGGCCCAAATTGTAATAGTTAGGGGCAGGGAAGGACGACAGTTGGACGATACTGTCTCTGCACCTCGGGTTGGTATCAGTGGCCCGAGTCGACTCAATAGATCTTCCCCCATCGTGAGTGGAAGGTGAGTACTGAAACCCTACCAACGCCTCTTCAGTAAGTGGGTTAATTCATGGTTGTTGAAATTTGGCGAAAGTGTGATTGATTGAATGTTACACATTGATTAAATTGGAATCACACACTTAGTAAGGGCATTCACCCCCAAAAGATAAGGACCGGATTTCATCACCGGATTCTTGCCCATTAGGTTAACCACACCCCACTTTAGGTACCAAGCCAATAATTTAAAATCAATTAGACATTGGCCCTTGGAACTTCGAGCTCATTAGTACGAATACCATCAAAGGTTGCACCAATTGCGTTATTTGACCAAAGTTGATCTACGAAATGCCTTGTCCAGAGTGTGGAGACGGCTAGACTGTTCAAGGCAAGGGTCCTTCAAACGGGTTAATTAAATAATCCCACCCTTACCTGGGGGCTGATCTATCAACTAAGGTTTCAAAATACCGTATTGGAGGCCTATGTGCACTCTTCAACTAGTTAGGAGCTGTCTAGTTGACATAGGCTAACCCATTAGATTGTTGGTGTGTTAACATTAAGGTGTGCTTGGTTTATGCAAACTTGGACACGTGAGAGAGGTCGTCTTGACCAAGTTGAATTATTTGAGATACCCATCAAGTTTGTCGAAAGTTTCTCAATTGATCCCAAAATGGAAAACTGAGAGAGAACTCTGAATGAGATGTTTGCACCCGCTTCTGCTACCCCACCCACTTGCATAGTTCTACCTGCAACCACTGTTACCCAATTTGAGATTAGAGCTGCTACCATTAACATGCTTCCTAAGTTCTATGGTTTTGAGAGTAAGCAACCGTACATCCATTTGAACAAATTTCTAACAATTTGTCAGACATTTAAAAATCAGAAGTTAGATGAACATAATGTCAAGTTAAGGCTCTTTCCCCTATCCTTAGAAGATCACGCTGCGACATGGTTGAATTCTCTTGCTCCTAATTCCATAACAACATGGGATGGGTTGTCAAAGAAATTAATGGCAAAATTTTACCCAATGGCCAAGACAGAGAAAATGAAGGATGCCACTAAGAACTTTAGGGGACGACTTGATGAAGAGTTTTCTCAAACTTAGGAAAGGTTCCATGACCTTCTAGTTAAATGCCCACACCACGGGCTTGACAAAGCCCAGTTGGTCCACTTCTTCTATAGAGGACTAACCACTGCACAATGTACCTTGATTGAGTCTATGCACAAAGGGAAATTTATGAATCAGACTCCCAATCAAGCGTACGACTTTCTCGTAGAGCTGGCTGAAAATTCTCAAAACTGGAGTAGCAATGATGGAGGATATGAGAGAGAAGAGATAGGATCTAGAAAGCAAGGACTTTATGAGATGAAAACAGATCCTAATCTGAAAAATGTTATGGCTAGTCTGGTCAATGGGGTGAACAATCTAATTAAGAAATTTGATGCATTTACAGAGGTGGCCAACAGGAACCCCCACAAAGACCAGGATTCTTTGATGAATGTTGCATCTGAACCAAGTGCGATGTGTGTCCTTTGTGATAGTTCTGAGCACATGGTGGAGTGTTGCCCAAATTTGTCGGTCATTAAAGCTGAGCAAGCCAATGCCATCAATGGATGTAGTACATTTAGGAAACCTACACCAAATTCTTTTAGTCAGACGTACCATCCTGACAATAGGTTTCAACCAAATTTCTCCTATAGGCAGAGTGAACCTATTCAGCAGCAAAGTGGTGGTCTTCCGGGTTTCCAAAGGAACTTTTCAGGGCAAGGCTCTTCTCAGTACCCTTAAACGAACCAAGCTTTGGTTCCGCAACAGGAATATGTTGCTCCTCAACAGCCCAACAACTATAGAACTCTAGTTCCTGCCCCAATGGGAAATTACTCTCCCTCTGTCCCGCAACAGTCTTCATCCTTGGAAACTATGATGACTGATATGATGAAGCTGCAACAACAATTCATCCAACAGCAGCAACAAACCAACACAGCCCAAGCCCAGTTGAATCAGGCTACTGCCCAGGCCATTGCCAAGATGGAAGTCCAACTTTGCCAGTTAGCGATATAAGTAGGAGGGAGAGAGAAAGGGCAGTTTCCAAGTCAAACAGTTCCTAATCCCAAGGTACAAGCCAATGTTCAGAATGCTCTTAGAGGTCAATTTGGAATAGATAGTACTCCAGGACTACCCCATGATGAGGTACAAGCTATCCACACCTTGAGGTCTGGCAAGCAAGTGGACAACCAAGTCAAAATGCTTGAGGAAAGGAATGTAAATGTGGGTGAACCAAACAAGGACAAGGGGGACAAGGGGCAAGATGTCCAAAAGAAAGAAGAGATGAACCAGGCTCCTATAGAGAACCATCCAGTAACACCCTACATACCCAAGGCTCCTTATCCCCAGCGCCTGCAGGACAATAGGAAGAATAAACACTTCGAGGGGGTCTTAGAGGTGTTTAAGAATTTTCAAATCAATATCCCTCTCTTGGATGCCATCAAGCAGATACCTTCATATTCCAAATTTTTGAAAGATCTGACCACTCTTAAGAGAAAGACTTCTATACCTAGGGAGGCTGTGATGGCAGCTCAAGCTTCAGGGTTGATCCAACAAACAATTGTTCCAAAAAATAAAGACCCTGGATGCCCTACAATCTCTATCAGAATTGGAGCCACAATAGTTGATAAATGTCTTTTGGATCTTGGGGCAAGTGTGAACCTTTTGCCTTACTCAATATACAAACAGTTAGGTTTGGGGGAGCTCAAGCCCATAGATATAACTTTGAGTCTAGCAGATCGGTCAGTTAAGGTTCCCAAGGGAATAGTGGAGGATGTCATAATAAAGGTGAATGAGTTCTATTTCCCTGCAGACTTTGTCGTCCTAGATACCGAACCTGTTATGAATCCGGGCCGTCACATTCCTGTGATTTTGGGCCACCCATTCCTTACCACTTCCGATGCAATTATCAGATGTAGGAATGGAGTAATGACATTGGCCTTTGGTAACATGAAGTTGGAATTGAATGTCTTTAATAATGGATTCCAGACCCTTGAGATGGATGATGAGGAAGAGGTGAACATGATTGATGTCCTGATAGGTCAGACAATACAACAGTCCTGTTATCAGGACCCTTTGGAACAATGTTTGGCCCAATTCAACTTTGATATTGACATTGATGAATCCATTCGCGAGGTCAATGCAATGTTGGACTCAACCCCTCAAATGGATATTGGCCGTTGGAGAGAGAGAATAGAGCCCTTACCGGTTTCCACTTCGGTATCCGTGCCTTCCATTGTCGAGCCTCCTAAGCTAGAGCTCAAACCATTGCCTGAGTCATTAAAGTATGCTTTCCTTGGTAATGCCGAGACATTACCTGTCATCATTGCCTCAGATTTAGAGAAAGATCAAGAGGGGAAGTTACTTGGTGTGCTTTACGCTCATCAAGAAGCTATTGGGTGGACCATTGCTGACATAAAAGGGATTAGCCCTTCTGTGGTAATACACCAAATTTATCTTGAAGAAAATGTAAAACCCTCAAGAGAACCACAGAGGCGGCTAAACCCTCTTCTGAAGGAAGTAGTTCGGGGTGAAGTGATGAAACTACTAGATGTAGGTATTATATACCCCATCTCTGATGGTAAGTGGGTTAGCCCCGTCCAAGTTGTACCCAAGAAGTCTGGTGTCACTGTAGTTGCCAACGAACACAATGAATTGGTCCCCACTCGTGTCCAAACTGGTTGGAGAGTGTGCATTGATTATCGAAAGTTGAATGCAATGACTAGGAAGGACCATTTTCCCTTACCTTTCATTGATCAGATGTTGGAGCGTCTAGCTGGTCATGCATATTACTGCTTCTTAGATGGTTATTCTGGATATAACCAAATTCCAATTGCCCCTAAGGACCAAGAGAAAACAACATTCACCTATCCCTTTGGCACATTTGCCTATAGACGCATGCCTTTTGGGCTATGCAATGCACCCGTGACATTTCAATGGTGCATGTTAAGTATTTTCTCTGACATGGTGGAGAGGTTTTTGGAAGTCTACATGGATGATTTCTCTGTCTTTGGGTCTAGCCTTGAAGAATGTTTATCTCATTTGACACTTGTGCTAAAGAGATGTGAAGAAAAGAACTTAGTACTCAATTGGGAGAAGTGTCATTTCATGGCACAATCGGGAATTGTCTTGGGACACATAGTGTCAAAGAAGGGAATTAAAATTGATAAGGCAAAGGTAGATTTAATTGCAAACCTACCACCTCCTAAGACAGTGAGGGAGGTGAGATCCTTCTTGGGCCATGCTGGCTTTTACCGTCGTTTTATCAAGGACTTCAGTAAGATCTCGAAACCTTTGTGTGATTTGTTGTCCAAAGATGCTTCATTTGAATTTACTCCTGATTGCTTAGCTGCCTTTGAAAAGCTAAGGACGGAATTGACCTCAACACCCATCATTCGGCCTCCTGATTGGACTCTGTCGTTTGAGGTCATGTGTGATGCCTCCAATTATGCAATTGGTGCCATCTTAGGGCAAAGAGTTAATAAGCTACCTCATGTGATTCATTACGCTAGTAAGACTCTGAACGACGCTCAACTCAACTATTCCACCATGGAAAAGGAGTCGTTGGCAGTCGTATTTGCTCTGGAAAAGTTTAAACCCTACCTGATAGGCTCAAAAATCATTGTATTTACCGATCATGCTGCCCTTAAGTACCTTCTCACAAAGAAGGATGCGAAAGCTAGGCTGATTCGGTGGATTCTCTTATTGCAAGAATTTGATCTCGAGATTCGAGATAAGAAAGGGTCAGAAAATGTGGTGGCTGATCATGTGTCCCGATTACTTGTAGAGCCTACTGTTGAGTCCTTGCCTATCTTAGAAACATTTCTTGATGAGCAACTTATGTCAGTCTCACATGCTGAAATCCCATGGTATGCAGACATTGTGAATTACCTTGTTACAGAGCAAATGCCAAGTTCTTGGACTAAGCAAGAAAAGTGTCGTTTTCTATCTATGGCAAAATGGTATTTTTGGGATGAGTCGTATTTGTTCAAGTATGGCCCCGACCAAATCATTCAACGGTGCATCCCCAACTGTGACCAAAGAAAAATTCTTGCATTTTGCCATGACCACGCTTGTCGAGGACATTTTGGGGCAAAGAAAACCGCTGCAAAAGTTTTGCAGTGTGGATTTTATTGGCCATCCTTATTCCGTGGTTCACATGGTTATTGCAAAACCTGTGATCGTTGTCAACGATTAGGAAGAATCACAAAATGGGATGAGATGCCCTAACACCCAATTCCGATAATCGAAATTTTTGATGTTTGGGGCATTGACTTCATGGGCCCTTTCCCAGTGTCATATGGCTATCAGTACATTCTAGTTGCTGTGGATTACGTGTCAAAATGGGTGGAGGCAATAGCTTGCAAAACAAATGACCACAAGGTGGTAGTTCAGTTTCTCAAGGAAACCGTGTTTGCTCATTTTGGTATTCCTCGTGCAATCATCAGTGATGGGGGAACGCATTTCTGTAATCGGGTCTTTGCGGCCTTGACGGGGAAATACTTTATTACTCATAAAGTAGCTACATCATATCACCCACAGACGAGCGGTCAGGTTGAAATCTCCAACAGAGAGATTAAGACCATCCTTGACAAGATGGTCAATCCCACTAGAAAGGACTGGTCATTGCGCTTGAGTGATGCTCTGTGGGCATATAGGACCACATATAAGACTCCAATCGTAATGTCCCCTTACAGATTGGTCTTTGGGAAGTCTTGTCACCTCCCTGTCGAGTTGGAACATAGGGCATATTGGGCGATCAAACGCCTCAACTTTTCTCTCGATAGGGCAGGGGAGACCAGGAAACTTCAGCTTGATAAGCTGGAAGAGCTCCGAAATGATGCATATGATTGCGCCAAAATGTACAAGGACCGAATGAAAGCCATGCATGATAGGCATATTCTCAGGAAAGAATTTCACCCTAGCCAGAAAGTCCTATTGTACAATTCCAGGTTGCACTTGTTCCCTGGAAAGTTGAAGTCTCGTTGGACTGGACCTTACATTGTTCATATTGTTCATCCCCATGGTGCGGTTGAGGTCGAAAGTCCCAAGGATGGTAATATTTTCAAAGTCAATGGTCAAAGGTTGAAACCATTCTTGGAGAATGTTGTTCCGGAGGCTGAATCTACACCTCTAGAAGATCCTGCCTACCAGGATTGATTGAGCACTGGATCTGACAGTGTATTTTCTGTGTATATTATACCTGTTTTTGTTGTCTTTTATTTTGTCTAACTTTGGCATGATGTTGCAATTCCAAGTTTTTCTCAGGTGCCCTCCTGTACTCTTATCCCTCACGTTTCATTGATCATTGCATTTCATTTATTTAAACATTGAAGATGATGTTCATGCTAGGTTGGGGGGTGAGAATAAACACACTTGTCCATCTTTAGACAAGAATTTCATACTCTTTTTGTTTGATTTTCTAGGATCTTAGGAAAATTTTCAAAAAAAAAAATGTTATTTGTGTTTGAGAAAGGAAACTTCAAAGAGGGATTTTTATGAAATGAAGATACCTCAAATTTTGGAATTCTCGATGCTTTGGGCAAAAGAAAACAATGGTTTATTGTTTTGTTTAAGGAAATGATTTTTGAAAAAGTGTTGAATCATGATCCTTCACTTTTACACAGGTGGTATATATTTTCAAGGTTTTAAATGTGAAGCTATGATTTCCGTTGACGATTGGATTGAAAATATGATGAAAAAACCGACCCTCAGTCTTACAGTTTCCTGGTTCAATTGGATGGATTTTATCTACAAATCGATACGTTAATTCGGCACATGGAAAGGCCTGCCTATTGTCGGAATGAAAAAAAAAATTAGTTAGAAGTCTTGAGAATAATAAAAAGTTTTGTGACTAGTTTGGGTTCGTAGCCTTTTTAACCCGAACCAGTAAGCCCGTAGGGATATTTACATACCTAGTGCCCTAAAGCCATCTGGTTTGGAAGTCATTGGCCTAATGCTCGTTACATGGGTTAATTAGAAAGCTTAAGGGACCTAGGCGTCAAACTCACATATCTAAAAAATAATAATAATAATAATAGTACGAAAGCCGTCATGGTCGCCTTGAGAGGAAAACTGTTTTTCTTTGCTGAGGTTCGGTTGCCCAAAATTTTGGATTGAAAATCGTTTCCACGGAAGTTTCTAGCTGATCATTTGAGACTTATATCTTTTTACGTATACACACTTTTCACCGTGCACGATCAACTTAGCATGATTTTGAGAATTTCTGACCAAAAGATAGGATTTGTGAACCAAATTTCAGATTTAACTTTGAAAATTCTGAGAATCGAGAATATCGGGTGTTTATAAATCTTCTTTTGAAAAAGTTTCCTTTGGTTTTAACTTTGAAAAAAAAAGAAGAAAAGAATTTTGTGGGTAAATTCACTGCAAACCCTCATGAGACAACACTCGTCCACTAGAGGTAATCTAGTGGTTTAACGGCCTGTTGCATATGCTAAATGCAACCGCGATTCCTGCGAAAGTGAGTTAGGATTCCTATTTTGAACATTTAATTTTACTTTTTACTTTTTTTTTTGCTCGAGGACTAGCAAACTTTAGGTTTAGGGGTATTTGATATGCATGGCATAATACTAATAACTACCATTTTATTTGAATTTACTAGTTGTTTATTTTGTCTTAAATGTTCTAATTATAGCATTTTTCTTATTATGCAGGAATTAGAAGGAGATGAGCATATTTCAGCTTAGTTTGGAAAGGTTTAAGGCTAAAGTCCCATTTGAGAAAAGATATACACAAAGAGTATATAGGCTTGTTGGAGGAGAGCGGGAATTTCAAGTTAGAGGTCATGAGTTCAAGACTTGGCACAATTTATTTTTATTTTTATTTTTGGAGATCGAATTTGGTGGCCCCCACCATATCTAATGCGTGCTAATGGTTGCTAAAAATTAGCAATCAACTTTAAAAGAAAGGGAAGGAATCTCATGGACATCAATAAGAATGCTATTCTTTAGCAAGTGATCAAATCATGAAGGAAAGAAGATTTTCGAAATTGTAGCCATCCTACGCAAGCTTTACTATTTTGATCATAACTTGTGATTCAAGACTCCGATTAAGGTAGCATTAGATGTGTTGGAAAGAGGACTCAAAGGAGAAGAATATTATGTCTCACGAGAATCTCCTAATTCTGACGTTTTGGGGGTCAAAACAGGCTGTCAATTGGAGGGATATGGGGGTTGACGAATTTGAAAGATTTATCTTTCTTTTTCTTCTTGTATTTTTTTCTTTTTAAGGGGAGGCTCTCTCTTGCTCCAAGGGTAATTTAATTTTTCTTTAATCTTTGTTAGAAAGTGAAGGTAGAGATTGAGTGGTGTAATAAACAACTTTGAAGGCTTTCAATAATGGAGATTTGCTTCTTTATTGCTGTTTGTTCTACAATGCTTGGCTAATCCGTGGATTACGGTGGAGGAGGAAACTAAAACCGGTGAGATCGTTCCTTATTATTCTTCTATGTCTTTCCCTCATTATGCTTAATGATTTAATAGATTCTCCTTCATGAATGTTATTCAACTTCTGATTTTGTAAAGATTATTTGGAATGTCTTTTAATTTTTATGCTTGATCTTGACATATCATGTTTAGGTTAAATTCATTTAATGGTTTGTGCTTGATCTTGATAAATAGTGATTAGAGTTTCAACATATTGAAGTGAAGGGAGTCTTAGGTACTAATTAGATAATTGAATTTGTAAAAAAAAAAAAAGGTTTTCAAAACTAAATATTCCGATCCAACGCAGTTGCTTGCACATTGGATTGAGTTTTGTTGGGATAAGACTATGAAGTAATTTTGGAATGATTAAATCTATTTTGGTGAAATCCAATACCCTGATCTCTCTTTCTCTGATTAGTGTTTAGATTTCCTTTGATATCATTTTAGTTATTAATTTCTTGGTTAATTGTGGTTTTAAAATCCCTAGTGTGAAAACTGATCGGATTTTTGGACCTTGTTTCTACAAATCTCTGTGGATCGACCCGTATTTGCCATTATCTACTTAATAGAAAGTTGTGTGATTGCGGTTAATAATTTGAGCACATCAAGACTCCTTCCAGCAGCTACCTCTGTATTGTAAAGAACTTCATATGAGCAACCCTGGCACTATAACAAATATAGACACCACAACAGACGACCGTTTCAGAAGATTTTTTTGTGCATTCGGACATTGTTTAAGGTCTTTCTTCGTTGAGACTGGTGATTGCTGTCGACAGTTCACATCTCCGTGGAAAGTATCCGGGTGTCTTGCTTGTAGTAGTAACACATGATGCCAATCAGAAGCTGCTTCCAATCGCCTTCGGATTTACGGAATCTGAACGTTGTGACAACTGGGAGTGGTTCCTTGCTAATTTGTTCTTGGCAATGGGTGAGCCGGCCAACTTAACTATTGTGTCAGACCGTCAGAAGGGCCTCATTCCAGCACTGAAGAATACTATGCCATCTGTAATTCACTATTTTTTTTGTCGTCACATTGCTGAAAACATCAAGGCTGCTTTCAGCGATGGCGCAATAGTTATGAAATTCTGGTGGGCAGCAAAGTCGTATAGGCCTTACGAGTATGAGGCTTACATGACGGACATACGTGCAGTAAGGCAAGAGGCGTTTAACTATATTGAGGCAATTGGGTGGCAACGTTGGGCGAATGCATATGTAAAAGGTCGTCGGTATGAGATGCTTACTAGCAACGCGATAGAGTGCACTAACAGTCTCTTAAAAGACACAAGAGTCCTGCCTATCACATCTCAGGTTGAGGAAATACGCGCCAAGTTAATGGAGTTCTATCAGAAACGACATTTGATATCTGAAGGCATAACAACTTGTCTAACTCCGTATGCGGAGAAACTTCTGAGCCAAGAAATGGAGGATGCTCATCGAGTGCACATTCGAGTAGCCGGTTTCGTTGAATTTCAGGTTCAATCTGCGGAGTACGTGGATGTTGTTGACCTCGAAAGGATAACCTGCACATGTCGGAAATGACAACTATTAGGCATCCCGGGTTGTCACGCATTGGCTTCAATGAAGGTCAGAAATTATGATCCATACGCATTTGTCGAGCATTGGTATCTGTCAATCACTTACCGTACGTCGTATAGTGAAGTCTTACATGCTACTCGTGATTCCAAACAATGGGAGCACACATGTGACGTCAGGGTTCTTCCACCGAGAGCCACTAAACAGCTCGGATGTCCAAAAAAGATGCGAATCCGTGCCAAAGATCGTAGGCGCCAGAGAAGGGTCATAACATGTTCAAATTGCAAAGGGAGAGGGCATGACCGTGGAGGGTGTCGCAATCCTCCAATAAGCAGCTAGTGGACGTAGGTGGAAGTCCTTCTGTGGGGTTTTTTTGGTGGACTAACTTGATGCTAATAGGATTGTGTGAATTTTTGGATTGATTCAATACCCGCATATAGGTCGGTTGTAATTAAGAACAGTTGAATGTAAGAACACTTATCTAGAAATTTTTTTAGGGAGTTGGTGCATGATGAAACAGCTCTAATTAGTAAGAACAGTAGTGACGTCGGATTTTTTTGTGACGTTAGATAATGCACATAGTCCTATTGTAAGTGGAAATCTGTGTATATTTCTTTTGTAATGGTCGTCCTGTATAGTCAATGGATATTGAAAATATAGCTAAGTACTTTAAACTCGAATGAATGTAATGGCTGTGGGATTATTTTAATGGCACTTAAAAAGGTGGTTCATATCAGCTCCTGTTACACATTATTTGGTCTTAAGAATGTATATATGTAATGTGTATGTAAAAACAGTGGGTTCATCTTGATCTAGATTATGGCTGTTGATTAACCCAAATGATGGTGGAGACAAATATTAAATGCTCATTGAGAGTAAGCCCAAAACAGATTATAATAATGGTCCATATCGACAATAATGGGTTTTCATATCTACTGAAAATGGTGGTTCATATCAGCTCCTTATACTAATTATTTGTGATTAAGAATATATGTAATGTGTCTTTGTTAATGGTGGTTCACTTTCGGGAGTACATTTGAGAAAGCATAAGTGGTGGAATATTCAAACAAGTGCTCATTATAAGCTTCCACCAGGTTCAATGGACTGGCCTTACATAGGAGAGACCCTTGAGCTCTACTCTCAAAACCTAAATGTCTTCTTTGCCACAAAGCAGAAAAGCATTCTAACTAGTCTTTTATCACTTGTACATGTGCCGTGTTCTCTTATTTGCTCCTGAGTCTTTGGGTGCATGGACTGAAACGAGGTTGTTTGTTTTGTTTAGGTATGGGGATGTTTTCAAGACCCATTAGCTTGGATGCCCTTGTGTGAACCTGGCTGGCATCAAGGCTGCCATGTTTGTGCTGGTGAACCAGGCCCATCTGTTTAAGCCCACTTACAGTAAAAGCAAGGAGCAGTTGATCGGCCCATCTACTCTGCTTTTCCACAAAGGGGACTACCACACACGGCTAAGGAAGCTGGTCCATGCCCCCTCTCTCCTGATGCCATCAGAGGCCTTGTTGCCGACATTGAAGCCATCACCATTTCCACATTGGAGTCATGGATCGGCGGTCGAGTCATCAACACCTTCGATGAAATAAAGCAGGTTGGTTTTGGTTTTGGTTTTGAATGTCACTAATATATAGTACTATATGTTCTCTCAACTCAATAATCTAGTTCTCCTCCTTCATGGTTTTGCCTTTCATCTAAAAACTCTTTCCCATTGATGGGTTTCTGAGTTATTAATGGGTCATGTTCATTTATTTTGCTTGAGTTTGATGTTGCAGTTCTCTTTTGATGTGGGTATCCAAGCTATATTCGGTAGCCTGGATGTACGATACAGACAAGAGCTGAATTTCCCACTACTGTATAGTTGACAAAGGCTAAAATTCATTTCCGACAATCATACCTGGAACTACATACTACAACGCCATCTTGGTATGGGAAATTCTAATGATCCATTCTAAAATATAACTATCTTGCAGTTTTTGAGTTCAACTTACCTTTCTGTTCAAATTCTCTTAGGCAAGGAAAAGAGTGAGCAAGATACTCAAAATGGCATCAAACAAGAATAAAACTATATCTATATACTGTGAGCAATAACATAGAACCTTATCAATTTCCAAAGGCACCCGATCAACAAGAGTGAAAAAAACCCATAACCAAAAAATCAATATATCTTCCATCAACAAAAAAAGGGGATTCCATAAACACCGTTTTTACTCAAACCCCATCACAAAAGACAAGAACATGCCCATATCTTCTTCACGGCCAAAAGAAAAAAGAAAAAAAAGAAGAAGCATTAGATGAGCAAGGATTCATTTGGATATGTGTGGAGGAGAAGAACAACTCGGACAACAAGCCAGACACATCAATACGAACATAATCAAAACCACGGTTTGCATTCGAATTCTAGGGCACAAAATATATATAAAAAAAAAACACATGAGTAGGAAACAATTTGGATATCTGTGGAGGAGAAGAACAACTAAGACCACATTCCATACCAATCAAAACGAACACACTCAAATGCCAGGTTATCATTCTAAATCTAGGTCACAAAATAGAAAAAAAAAAAAAAAAGAAGAAGAGAAAGTAATGAACGTACCTCCATTTGAATCAGTTTCAAAAAATGGCGCCAAGCTTTACCAGGGACCACTGGGAAGGGGGGCCTCGACAGCGTGGAGAAGAAAGCGAGAGGAGGGGACCACTGGGAGGGGAAGGAGAGACCGCGTGGAGAAGAAGACGAAAGGGAAAAAGAAGGGGGAGAAAAGTGGTCGATAGGAATGGGAAAAAGAAGTGGTCAAAAGGGTTTAGAGAAGTGGTCAATACCGATCATACCACTAAATGTAAAAAAAAAAATATACCAAAAAGCACCCGGAGGGCCTTACTCGTGTCCACTTAAAATATAATACTTCCGAAGTGGTATAGGGTACTACTGGGCTCTACCAAGTAAATACCTCTAAAATCTAACAAGAGAAGAAGAGGGTCCTGTAAAAAAAAGTACAAAATCTACCTCCTTGACCTTTTATTATTTTGTGGCATGTGAAGGGTTTTTTTTTTGGATAAAAGGAAGATGCCTTTTTGTTTTTTAGTAGAATGAGAGATTGACTTTTTAACTTTAGAAAAATAATAAATAATATATTTTTAAAATTTATACTTTTTGTTAAGATTCCTTCTTTTCTTATCTTAATTCCTTCTTTAAAAGAGAAGAAGTTCACTTAATTCACTTTACAAAGAGCACAGCTCCCTCACGCACACATTTGTCATCTACGATCCAATTAAACTGATGGACTCTTGAGACAACCATGTACAGGTGTATATAAATGTTATTTACTAATCTTTATGGGCAAATAAATGTGAGTGACAATTTCTTTCTTCCTTATGTTATCTTTAAAAGGGCCCCATCAAAATAATATGCTCTTTAAGATGAAATAATTATCCAACTATATCAACGCCATCAATCAATTAATTTTTTAGATCTTCACTTTGATGACCCCCCACTGCAAATTTCGTGGGGCCACCCCTAAGGGTGGAGCAGAATACTCTATAAAAGGCAGGGATCGAAAATGTGGGAGAGCAAACCCATCAATGAAAATGCATGCAAACGGCATCAAGAGATTGTTTGGCATTTACACATGTGATAGGAAAATGACTTGTATGTGCAAATGATGTACATGTGATTCATTTTCATATGCAACTAAGACTTATAGATTATTTGTTATTTGCACATATGAATCTCGAGGGATTCAGATTCGATGGTTTACCATTTTTCTCGAATTTCTCAAAATCCGTTAAACCTGAACATTAACCTCCTAGCATTTTATGGTCTTCCAAAGAGCGTGAACGATTCGAATAAAAAAAAAAAGGCCCGCAGTAGTCCATATGACAGATTCTAGTGTATGGACTATTTTTTTTTCAAGTGTCTTAAAATCCATGTTGAATGAACGGCTGAAACTTGGCCCCATGACTGTTTTTATTTTTTTAAGAATATTGACGGTTTAGATCTAGCTTTAGGGCCCATATAAATCAAGAAAATTTAAAAAACATATTGGAAATGGACGGACGTTGTTAAAATATCAATTGCACAATTGGATGAATCCCATAGTTGTGAGTCTTTTTGAGGGTTTCTTGAAATCAATGAAGAGTTAGGACATGAAACTTCACCTCTGGCCTTTTTTTAGCCTTCTGAAGCGGTTGTACAGTTGAGATTGTGAAATTGGCCCCATATAAGTTATGAAGCAGGATTTAGTGTTTGGATATTTTTTTCAAATATATCAAAATTCATGATGAATCAACGGTTGGGATTTGACCCCATACCCGTGTTTGGCCTTTTAAAGAGCCATAATGGTTTAGATCTTCATTTATGGGTCCACAAATGTTTAAAGAAACAAAAAATGAGTTGGGGCATTGTTGATGCAAGGTTATTATAGCACTGCATTTTTGTTGCCTATTTTCATGCAGAAGTAGTTTTGTTTCACATAAGCTGAGGTGCGAAAATTTTGGGTCGAAATAACACACGGTTTTCACTCCTCTTTATGCATGTGCTGAGGAGTGCAGCCAAACATAAATTGATGAGGTTTCATTACGCACCTATTATTTTCACACCAACCAAACAACCCAAATTGAATTACATTTGAGGAGGACTTGCATGATCCAAAGGAAATAAACAAAAGCACAAGAAGGTTGCAATGAGAAGTCCCCGCGCAAGAAAAGGTGGCAAAAAAAAAAAAAATCAATGGCCAGAGAGAAAACGCGTACAAGCGCCTACCACGTAACAGGCACGAGAGGACTCCTCGCCCCGAAACGTAAGCTTAAACCTCAAAACCGTAGCATGCATGTGGCGTGGGTCCCACGCACCCTTTCACACACCCCGCCCATGCCACTCTCACGTCCTTCTCTCCTCTCCCTCTCTCTCATTCCTCTCTCTTTTCCTCGACATTCCATTATTCAAACGAATCCTATTCCTCCTAAACACAACAATTCTCTTAACACGCTCTCTCCCTCTTTCTCTCCCAACCCCACTTTCTAAAAATTTCCTACACCAGCCAAGCATCCTGCCCTCTGTCACAAACCTCCAAAACAACATCCACATCCCTCTCTCATCTCTGAGAGAGGGGATAGCATAGAGAAAAAAATCAGATATCTAGATCCTGGTCTTGGTTTTTGTTGGAGGAAAATTCGACCCATGTCACCGAACAGCACGTCGGGTGGAGATGATTCGTCGTCGGGCGGGAGCGGCGGAGGAGGAGGACCAGCTCTCAAGAAAGGTCCATGGACTGCTGCAGAGGATGCAATCCTTATGGAGTATGTGAAGAAGCATGGGGAAGGGAATTGGAATGCTGTGCAGAAGAACTCCGGGCTATCGCGATGCGGCAAGAGTTGCAGGCTCCGTTGGGCTAATCATCTTCGACCCAATCTCAAGAAAGGCTCTTTTTCTGCTGAGGAAGAACGTCTCATTCTTGAATTGCATTCCAAGCTCGGGAATAAGTGGGCTCGCATGGCTGCTCAGGTTTGTTCCTGTTCCTCATAGAAAGAAACAATGATTCATTTGTAAACTATTAGGCCAGAAATGAGTGGGCTTGCATGGCCGCTCAGGTTTGTCACTTGATACTTGGGCCTGTTTCTTTAATTACTGGAATGAAAGGAATTTCTCGTACTAAGAATCTATAAATTCTCCAAACATGTGGAGCTCCCGATTCCTCCCCCGTACTTGAGAATCCAAAAACTCCAGCAAAAAACAAGAAAGTTGGAATTTCAAGAATTCCAAAGTGATGAAGCTAAAGAAACACATGGCAAGCCAATCACATGGACACGAATTCCAAAAATACCAATTTCTTTTTAGAAACTCCAAGCCTGTTTTTGGTTGCAAGCATATCCCACTGGAAATCCATAACAAAAATGCAAAACATATTTATGAATTCCTCATTCCCTATTCCCTGTTTGAGATCTAGACTTGAATGAATTGGATTAGCTGAGACGTGAATTATCACTTTTGGTTAGTAGAATTATCACAATTTTGGATTTGGGTTGGAGCATTTTAGAATTTTGCTTTTGAGAATTTCATCATCAAATGCTAGCAACCAAACAGGTCCAAAGAAAACCAAAAAATCAATGTTGCTGAACCAATCTACTGAGGACTTTAAATCTAATTCTAATGTGTATATATATATATATATATATTTTAGAATCCTATATCCTAACATCATCTAATGTTGGCTCTTTGTTGCAGCTGCCTGGAAGAACAGATAATGAAATAAAGAACTATTGGAACACTAGGATTAAAAGGCGTCAAAGGCAAGGATTGCCGCTTTACCCACCTGATATACAGAGGCAAGCTACATATCACCATCATCGTCAGCACCCATCTCAATCTCTCGGCATTCCATCACTGCAGCAGAAGAATCAATTCTCTTCTCCCGGGTTTCCTTTATTGGATCCAATGAACTTTTCAACAGTCCCAATGCCTCTGCTCACAACGACTACCCAAAATCCTCACCAAAGTCTTTTTCCTCCTGCTCCTCTTTCAATACATAACCGGTTTAAGCGATTACGCGAGAATACATTTATGGGTTCTTCGGACTACTCTCTTTCATATTCTTCATCTCCTCTGCCATTGTTTCAACATAATCTTCAAAACCAGCACCAGCACCAGCACCATCCATTTGGTTTGGGAGATTTTGAACCCAATGGGCTCGCCACCTTCATGAAAATGGAGCTCCCTTCAAACCAATTGGCAGAGCCAGCTACTGCTAGTAATAGCAATAGTGGGTTGTTGGATGCTCTACTGCAAGAGGCACAGGTATTGTCTGGCGACCTTGGCAAAGAGGAGTTGTTAGGGGAAGCTGTTGATGGAAAATGTTGTTGGGTTGGGGACTCCTTTCCAACAGGGCAAGTGCTCTTTAGCGAGAGCGGCATTGCTACATCACAATTGGGATCAACCTCTGCCCAATCGCCTTCAATTGGTAAGTTTTATTACCATACATTTCATTTCATTGAATTATGCTGTTGTTTGTATGTAGCTCAGTTTTCATGATGCAGTAGGGATTTGGGTCCTCTAGGGTAGGCCTGTGAGAGCCTAGTGCCCGAAAGTACAAATTATTCCATCCTGGTTTTCCTAGTGAAGGATGCCTGAAGCTTAACTGTGGGGCTCACATGATAGTCGAGACTGTTCAACTTGAATCATATCTCCTTTTAGTGTTATCTTCAAATTTCACTTTAATAGGAGTTTATCCCCCTTTTAGATTGTGCACATGTTCAAACTTCCTCATGCCTCTTTCAAAAGAGATTTAGTTGCAATCCCACAGTGAGATCTTTTCTCCATTCCTAATTAACCCACCCCCACTTTGTCACTGATAAAACTATTCATTTCAATAAAATATTTTCAAAACTACGAGTTGCCTTTTCTAAACTCAGCATTTCTTGAGGATTTTGTTTGGGCAATACTTTTGGCATTGAGGATCCCACAACCTTTTCGCCTCCGATGACTACAATAACCTTCGGTGGCTGTCCATGTTGTAGAGCACATCGATAGCTTCAAAAGGACAAAAGTATTTGTACATCGTGAAATGATACTTGGATCAAATACATTGCTAAGTGAAGCTGACACTATCGTTTATGCCTTCCAGTTTGATTTCTTATGATCTTGTTTCAGAAATTATTCTGCTGCTTGTTCTACATCAGCCAGTCTCATGGCACTATCTCCAATCTATTGCGCGTTGATTTTCATTGTTTATGCTAATAATAACAAAAATAATAATTTCATTTTGTTGTAATCACTTTTATTAGGGACGCCCCTCCACAAAAAAAAACCTCCAATCTCCCTGATTCCTCATCTGACTTCTATCCTTCTATATGTTTCTTGCTTCTTTTATTTATTTATTTACTTTTTTAAAATTAAAATAGGTCTCCTAAAAGAAAACAGTTCGTAGTTGCATTTCACATCCACTAAACAATCTTTATAAGAGGATCAGGGCTCTATACCAAATGTAACGACCCCGGCATGATATTGTCCTCTTTGAATCTTGCGGCTCAGCCCCATGGGCTTTGGCCCAATCTTGCCTCAAGATTATGTTTTCGGAGCTAAGCTCCGAAATGCCTCATACTAAGTCACATAGTGTCCTCCATACATTAGCCCAGTATTTGGGTAACCTCATAAGCAATATGGGATTGTGGGATCTTACATTAGGTGAAAGGATCTCTGACTTCCGGTCGCGGTGGATCCCACACAATGTCCCCTGAAAAATGCATTAGGCAACCTTCCTACAAGATACCATATTACATAAGTGTGATGACACCTACACTTGGTCTAGTTACATCTAAGACACACTTTAATATTCATACATGGTAGGTTTTATTGTGCTTTTACTTTTCTGTGACTTGCATCTTGTTTATTCTCGTTTTCATAAACATTGGTGCAATCTCTTAATTTTGAGAAGTATGTTTCCACTTTATTCTCAAACGCATTTCATTGGTAATAGTTCTATTGCATCTCACATTCGTAGTTACTAGGAAATCTCTCATAAGAACTTCTGCTTCTAGCTTATCATTGCTTGCCTTCTGTTATGATTATGCAATTAATAACAAAAAAGTTGTAAATACAAGCATATCATGCATTCCTTTCTTAGCTTGGTTTTCCATTTCCTAATCTATACTTTCACTTGATCCACAGGGATTGAAGCTAAAAAGGAACCAACTGAGGAGAACGATTCAGACGACAGGGATCTATCTGCCCTCTTTGATATAATTCCAGCATCTATGCCGATGGTATCTGAATGGTATAATGACAATGGAGAGATGTCGAATGCGCAATCCAGTGCGAGCGATGACAACATGGGGCTTGAAATGCAGCACTTAACATCATCTCTAACAGTTTCAAACGAGCAGGATTGGAGCCTTAGTTCTTGTACTTGGAACAACATGCCAGGAATTTGTTGAATTCTGAAATCTGTGATTACTATCTGCAGATCCTAAACGTTTACTTGTGATGGTTGGTGAGGATGTAAACATCTATAATCTATTTGGAGGTGTTTGAAATTTGTATACATGGGTTGTTTATATTTGAAGCTTATTTGGACAGTTTTTATTAAAGATTTTATGATCTTATTTACTGACATACAGTAGATGATTATTCAGTTCATTGATTAAATTTCCAATATATAGTAAATAAACGACTGCAACATTGCGGAGCCACCTCCCTGCCTATGATTGATACCCTCTAAACACACGACACCTTCTGAATTGCCACAAGCCAGAATTTGTGGTCAAAAACTAAAAGGCTAAAAAATAATGCCTCTTATGTGTAGTTTTGAGATAGAGAGGGCATTGTATATTTTCCATGGAAACCCCTTACACGTAGGAAAAATATCGTTTATAAAAAAAAACATTTCAATTTTATATGCGCCTTGCCCTTTTTTTAAATTTTAGGATTTTACCATAAAAATGCCATTAGACTAATTGAAGATCAAAAGGGGCGCCTCAGAAAGTCTCTATGCACTGCAGTGATCCTACAGGCCTGATTTGGTTTAATTTTTTTTTTTTTTTAATTTTCCCTGAGAGGGGAGATCGCCGCTCCTCTTGCCTTTTTACAATCGATCAAAACCCATTTTCCCCATTTTTCATCTTCCTCCTTTCCCTCACTTCCTCCAACAATCTCAACCCAACTGGTCCCAGGCTCTCCCCGTCGATTGCAATGCTTCCTCTTCCACCTCTTTTCACCTTCTAGCAAGCACGCGGAGATCCTAGTTGTATTTTTCCTCTTCGTGACCCGTACTCGTCGGAGATCAAGGAGTGTTGAACACAAAACCTGACCCTATTCCACTATTGTGACGTTTAATATGTGAGGTTTGGGTTTGAGATTAAGTTGGAGTTGGAGGAAGGAGGAAGATGAAAAACGAGCGGATGAGGTAGGAAGAGGAGGAGGAAGAAGATGCAAAATGAGTGGAGGAAGGAAGAGGTGGAGGAAGAAGAAGAAAAACAAGTGGGGACAATCGCGACTGAGTGGGGATATCCCCGCTCATAAAAGGTGCAGCTTTCAAATGAGTGTGTTCACCTTTTAGAAAAATCTTGTCATGGGTGGGGATATCGCCGCTTATCGCATATAAGCTTCATATATTGAGCGGGGACATCCCCTCAAGTAAAAGATTAAGCTCCTAGTTCATCCCTATGGAAAATCTGTCATGAGAAGGGATATCGCCGCCTATCACATATAAACTTCATATATTGAGCGTAGATATCCCCTTACATAAAAGGTGAAGCTCTCATATAAGTGTGTTCATCGCTGGGAAAAAAATCTGTCATGAGCAATATCGCCACTCACCCACGACTGTCCCCGCTCATTATTCTTCCTTTTCCTCCTCCACTCATTTTTTCATCTTCTTCCTCCTCCAATCATTTTTCATCTTCTTCTCGTTTTTCATCTTCCTCCTCCTTCCTCCAACTCCAACTCAAGCTCAAACCCAAATCTCACATATTAAACATCACAATAGTGGAATATGGTCGGGTTTTGTGTTCTACACTCCTTGATCTCCGACGAGTTGTGGGTCACGAAGGAAATATGTCGTGTTGAGTGATTATGTGAGGGAAGAGGGATCACTTTCATTAATCATAACCCTCCACTATCTGTTGTATGCATTTCGTTCTCCTTCATGTAACATGGTTTAATTGATTGTTGTTTTGTCTTTGGGGTTTTCATGTGTCCCGTTGATTGATAAAGAAAAAAGGAAAATCATGAAGTTACATTAGGTTTTGATTGTTTTCAGTTCAAGTATACGCTGTCGATGGAAGAGACAAGGGAAAGGAGGATGATGAAAAGGAAAAAAATGAAAAAAAGATCGATTGTATAAAGGCAAGGGGAGCGGCGATATCTCCTCTTAGGGAAAACTGAAAAAACTAAACTAAATCAGGCATCTAGGACCATAGCGGTGCATGGAGACTTTCTTAGCCCCTTTTGATCTTCAATGAGTCCAAGGGGATTTTTCCTGTAATATCCCCTTTAAATTTCCTGCTATCTTGTTTTTCCCCTTTTCTTGTCCATATATTTTTCGGATTGCATATTCTTTGTATAGGTTTACCCGACAATATATAGGGTCATGATCCTATTATATATGGATGTCTTGCACAGGAGAATGTGTAAGGCAACCTATGTGGCCAACCTTGGGCCCCACCATTGAAGGATGAGGCCGGGGATGAAAAGATTTAGATGAGAACTAGACCAATGATGAAATTTGAAATCGGTTCCATCATCCTAATTCATTGGTCAGTGGCCCTCAAATTTAACAGTGTTAAAAGACATGAGGCAAGTAAACATCTATAATTACATAACATGCATACTAGTTCTCCATGATTTGATGATTAATCTACTCTAGATTACTCTAATTCATGCTCTTTTGGTGGTTTCATGTTAATTACATGTTAAATTGGACCGTTATACTATATTAAACCCATAGGTTTTGAAGATAGTTTTGACCATAACTTATGATTTTGATTGGGAATTATAACTTACAAATTCCAATATGTAACTACCAATTTCCACTTCCAACATGTAACCACTCATTTACTCCACTTCATGTAATCACCTCTTCTATCTCTATCATAATCACCAAATCGTTATCATGAGTATTTGAGAATTGATTTTGCATAATCTGAGTTTTTCTTAATAAGTCAGTAAATATACTTTTTGGTTATTGGTGAATATGCCCATGCTAAGCATGGATCGTTGTGCTACTTAATGTTTAATATGATGGAATTAAGTGTTGCATTTGATGAGTCAAGACTTGATTATGCTACTAGCGACGGAATTCTGCAGGTTTTGAGTTTAGAAATGGAATCCCCTTTGAGTTTAAAGCTATTTTTCTTAGCCTACAAATTTGGAGATTCACGACTAACCGTGAGGCTCTTAGGCTAGCCGTAAGCTACAGAAAAGCTAACTATGAATGTGCTACAGTTGCAATTCTAGAACTATGAGATTTTAGGATTTTATTCTATTGTTGCTTCACAGCTAGCCGCATGGCTACCCACGGTGAGCCATAAGGCTAACCATAGTAATACTCCTAGCTATCCGCAATCCTCTTACAGTTACATTTTCTAGAGAGCTGAGTTTTAGAATTCTTGTATATCAGCGAGCCGTAAATACTACATTGGCTAGCCATAGGGCTACCCACAACGAGCAGTAAGGCTAATTGTAGTACATTCACGACTAGCCGTACTAAGACCTCGGTTGACCATAAGCTTGGGTTTTCCATAGTGTAGAATTTCTACCATTAGATCGTTGGACTAAGTATGGGACCCATTGGACATGCCCTATTGTGATTTCACTTGTGGGACCATCATAGGTTGTGTTTAAGCTAACATTTACTTATGGATTGCCCTTAATCTGATTAAGCCGACGCTAGGCCAAGTGTGCGAAGGTTTAGTGCATTTGATGTCAACCAACTTCAAAATGACAAGGTCTACTACCATAAAGACATTAGGGACCCTCTATGCGGGGTTTGGTGACATTATCCAAGGGCAATCAAGACCCTAGGTTGGTACTTGTATTTTCTTCCTTGAATTGCATTGTCTTATAATATGTGTCTTATTGTATTCATTACTCACATGACTTACATATGCATCTCTACTTGTTTATACTTGATATACCTGATATTATGATGTGATGGACTTGCACCTTGAACTTAGAATAGACCTAGCAACCCTTGCATAATGAACTCTTGTTGTGTTTATTTATTTACTTGGTATGCCATGATGACCTAGAGCTAGATGGACTTGAGATGTAGGGCTACACGTCTTGATGGACTTGCCTTGCTAGATGAGCTGGATGGTATAGCCTACCTAGTGATTGTGTTTGGGTAGAGTTGCCATTGATTCACTTGTTAGCAACTTAGCTTCGACCCCATTCGAGTCAAACTTGGCTTGGTGTGAATTTAGCCTGGTTTATACAAGTTATAGACTAGCCTCATTTTGGAGTGACTGTCCTCCGATACCATACCCAAATATATTTGTTGATCACCACAAATAAATTCCTTGTGGCACCCTCGCTTATTAGATATTATTTAGCTCTAGCCCCGGTCATCTTGCTTGTATTGTATAGTTAAGATGATGAGCTCGTGCGGTTTGTTATTTTACTAGTTTACACTTGTTTAGACTTGTCTCACATGATTCAACGATGTCAATCTAATTATTGCACAATCATACCTAGATATTTGTATTTCTTGCCAATCTTATGATTTATTTGTCTTTAATTCTACATCTGATGCAATGTTATTATATTTAGCTACTTGCTCTAACTTGCAATACTTTTTTTTTAGGAGACGTCGTTGCCACCTTTGGGCCGAAGGCAGAGACGGTGAAGGGGACACTGTCAAACCTAGTTGTTGAACCTAGACGACATGGAGGGGCAATGTCGATCTTGAGAGACTTGGAGCTGTTCCCTTGCTTCCTATTTCTAGTTGCTTTGGTACTGTGGCTTGGGTTTATGTCTAAAACATATAATAATGGTTTAACCTTTTACGCTACCATACTATTTTACTTTAGTAATGGACAAGTTTATGTTCTGATAACATGACATCTTATTGCCATACATGGATGCTTATATGCTATATTGCTTGATACCATTGATCTTGGTTGCTACTGTTGAAATATGATTCAAATGTGATGGAAACTTATGCACATTCTCACATGTGGAATCCCGTGGGAATCACAAATGTGGCGCAACTCGCTATCTTCTGTAGACCTTGCACCAGTCGTGCCCCGAAATCCGAAGAAATTCAAGGAGGCTTGGTTTGTGATTGTATATTATCTCACCCATAGTGCCTGGAATCGACCCTGGCACTAGCAGAACTCGAACCTGAGTGTACTTGGGCAGAGCACAGATGGAGCATACTAGGGCAGAGCAGGAGGGGGGAAGATTATTTGGTGAAATATGCATAAAATGAAGGCAGCACCTAGAGCAACCCAAAGGACGACCCCTACGCTGATGGATTAGGACAATTTACTATTATGCCCCATGTAATGGCAAAAGAAGATGCTTTTCTTTTATAATTAATTATTTTTATGTTTTTCTACTAGGACCCAAACTTAGTACAAGCCTTTAGCTGGTATAAAATTATTGAGAGAGATCATTAAAACTCGACAGTGGTTGGGCCCAACCTAACTAATTCAATTAACTTGGTCTGCAAATATATGCATATTCCAAACATGTCCCAAAATAATTCCCTCAAATGAATGCATATTCTAAATTTTGAGTCTGGATCCTCTGTTTCATTGAAACAGGGAGATACTGTTTCATTTTATCAACATCCTAGATTAGAAGAGTTCGGACTCCTGTTTCTTTGAAATAGGGAGATACTGTTTCATCCTATGAACGTTCGAATGTTGATAAGTCGAAATAGTATCTCCCTATTTCAAAGAAACAGAAGTCCGAACTCTTATAATCTACATCATATAATACACTTGGCGTAGGCTTTTTAGTCCTTCTATATACCCCAACCAATGCAGATTGGGTTAGTTGCTCAAATGCCCGTAGTTACATTTTAGACTTCACCATTCACATCATAAAACGAAATGAGCCACAGTTTCCGGATCCAACACTGAGGGACAGTATTTTTTGACTTCCCAACTTCAACGAATTTAGTATTAATTTACTTCATGATCTTGGCATCCAACAAGGGCCTCCTCTGTTTTGTGACATTGTGCCTCAACATGTCCTGTGACAATAGGGAGCCATATATGTGTACGGAACATATAAAGTTGACATGCATTTTTCCAGTGAAAATGTTCAATACAAATGTCTCACTTGGTTGGACTAGTTGCCCAACCTAGCAAAAAAAAAAAAAAAAACCAGGAATCGTGTGCCAGCCAGAGCTAAGATACAGAGGTTGATCCTACATATATAGATTTAGAGTCACCTTGTTTAATCCAACCAAATTAAAACCAATAAATTCTCCTCACTTGACTAAAAGTGAGACCCTTACCACTGCAATTTTAATTTACCAAGTTGAATCTTCTCAATTCTATCCAAAGAGATCATCCAAGGGCCCTGTGTGGCCTGAAGGGCGCATGTGTAACATCACCACATCTTGTTTTAACATCTTAGATCAAAGCTCACCCTTAACATATTATAAATAGTCATAATTTGCATCCAGTTATAACAATCCTATGTAATAGATATGGCCTTCCAAATAAAATCCCATTATTTTTACATCAAGAGCCCCCCAACAAAGTAAAAAGGCCCACCAAGGAAGCTCAAAGAGTCTTTCTATTTGCTAAGTTGAAGGATGACTTTGCCAACATTAGAGCCGGAGAAGATGGATGCTAAGGCCTCCAAAAAGCTATCAATGCCATTGTATATTTGGTGCTTGGATTTTATTTTCCCTTGCTTCATGTAGCCTTCTATCTCTGCAGCAAATTCTCCCCACCGATGGATATGAGAACCAATTAGAAAACCTTCCATCTTCACCTCTTTCCCCACCAAATTGAGTAAATTTCGAACACCTTCTCGATTGCTCCAAACCTAATGAGAATGCAAGTAAAAGAAACCAAAATTATAATTTACCCTCAACTGGGCTCTTTTTTTTAAAAAAAAGAAAAAAAAAAACGATCGATTTTTTTTTATTGGAAGAATTTTCTTATAATTCTGCAGTGGATTGATTATAAGCATGGAAGAATTTTGGGAAGATGTAGATTGTAACGATGGCTGCATTTTTCTTTTGCTATTTTTTAGGGTAGATGATAGTTTGGGACATATAATCGGAAAATTTGTGATACTAAATGAAGGCAAAACAACTCTTGAATCTCTACTTTCATGACCTGCGATGGGACAAAAAGCTCATGAACATATGGGATCAATATTCACTGCTGGGCTAAACAATACTTTTGGTGTGTTTTTACATGTGGTTAAAATCAATGCTATAACTTCTAATGACCCATTTGTTTAGCATGAAATTGAATTCCTAGGAGTTCTGAAATGTATTCCCATCAGTGGCTAAAATTGAATAAATAAAGATTAGGATCCACATATCGCCATCAAATAACCTCTTCCTTGTTGCAAAATGATACCAATATCCATCACCCTCGTGCATGGATCAAAGTAGCAGCCGCTACGTAGCGTAGCGGTGAAGACTGCTATGTTAAACACCATTTAGCGCCATTCACACGTAGCGGCTGGTACACCCGCTACAGAGCCGCTACGGAGTGAGACAGATTCCTACTTTCCAAAATCTTTTAAAATGCACAATAAGACTTATTTCTTTTCTTAATCTCTCCAAATAACATGTCTACGCAACTCTTCTATCCTTTTATGTATAAAAGAACACAAAAAACACATGATATCGTCCAAATTACAGTCAATACAAAGAGTTCTTCTCTAAGTACATCCTATTAACACTCCCTTTAGTAGAGGTATTATTTTCTCTAGGTACTCTTAAGTCTCAAGTCTTGACTTTATGACATAGTTTTTTTATGAGCCTTTCATTAGTTTAAGCAACATGAATACATGTGAAAAAATATTACTATTATTTTTTATTTATACAGTGATACAAGATCTCATATAATGAGGGGACCACCACGCTCCCTTATCTTAGTTGCTTTGCAAAAAAAAAAAAAAAATTACATTTTCTCTCATCTTTCCAATACTCTAGATTTTCAACAATTTTTTTTTCATATTTTTTTAAGGAGTTTTTCAAATCGTACCGCAATGTCGCTACACTACATAGCACCTTCTACGTAGCGTTTTGGTGGCGGGCCACTACGCCCGCCGCTATCGCTATTTTCATCCTTACCCTAGTGAATCAAATCCTATTCAGTATAAATTCTTGGAATTAATTAAGTTCCATGCAAACAAATGAGTCCATTATGTTCATGCAAACCGCCTTAGTAAAGATCGAGTTCAAGGTTTTCCATAATTAGAAGGGCAACGCTACAATGCGACAGTGCAGTATTTTAACAAAGCACACCATCCCCGCTAATCTCACCTCTTCAATAAGCTTCTCGTAAATGCCATCTCTGGTGTTAAATTTGTTATTAGAAACCCAACTTTGAATGCCTACATTTCTTTTATGACACTTATCCACCACTACACTATATATAATGCTTCACCCAGTGGTGGAATGTACGCACATTGTATTGGAAATGGTCCTAGTTTCACTCAAGAAGAGTGAGGACCACCTTCGCAATAATCTGGTTTGAAATTTGGCAGAGTTAATCAATTGTTTTGTACTTGAGAAATTCAACAATAAGTTTCAATCTGATTGGTGAAACTTGGGACAATGCCAAATCCATACGGTTCAACATTTGTGAGTGGTTTGGGTTTAAGAAGACAGTTCACTCTCATTGGTTGAGAGTCTTGAGACTTTAATAGTTCAAAAGAAAGAAAAAATTACACACACCTGATTATATTGAGAAATCATCCCACAAAGTGGTATCCTGGCATGCTTGTTGACATGATTAAGGACAGCTTCCAGCATCTTACCACCCACATTGTCGAAGTAAATATCTATGCCATTCGGACAATACCTGCATGTTTTTTGTTTCAAAATGAAGATAGTATTGCAACGTGGAAACCGCTGTAAATGAAGTATGTGAGATCCATGACCTACATGTTGGAATAAGGGAGTGTGGCCCACCTGACCACACCTTCTAGAACATCCAATAAAGGATATTTTCCCCTTGGTCAAGGATTTGAAATCTTGCCTTATAAGTTGCTCAATTAGGGAGATATGATTTGAGAGATTTTAGATTACTTACCTTGATGGGAGGATCCTCTCTCTATAAAAGAATCTCTTGGGTTACTTCCTTGCCTACAGTTAATTTCTTGGCTTCCATCAATTTGCTAGAGAGAAAAGAAAAGGTTCAAGGAAGTTGTAAATCCCTCCTCGGTTTAGCCCCAGCCATGGAATCAGGTATAAACTTAATTACATTAAGTTTTTAGTATTATTTGTTTGTATCCAATGTGTTCTTGGCATCATAGAAAATTCTAACATTTGGTATCAGAGCCAAGGTTGTTGGTATAGCAAATAATCGTTTACTTTTTATATATATTTTTGGGGCTTTCTGGTTTGTCCAGAAATTAAACCCAAATACCCAAATTAATGAGATTTTGGGTATTTAATAAAAGATATTCAAGTTATTGAATAACATTCATCAGAAAATGATGATTACAGTGCCCAACCCAATCTGAAAGAGATGGGAATAAAAGATTTATTTTTATGTTCATTACAAATTTATTGATTTAAGAAATTATAGTAAAGTTTGGACATATGTCTATTATTGTTCTTTGGTTGTTGACATAAAAAAAAAAAAAAAAAAATCAGCGCACCGTACAGCGAGTCGGACAGAAACTGTACAGCGCAGCCGGACAGTTTTTGTCCGACTCGCTGTACAGAACCGCTATACAGTGCTTTAGCCAAAGCTGTAAAGGTGGGCCGGGCCAGATAGGTTGGGCCGACCCGACCTGCAACTACCCAGCCCGCTAGCCTAGATCTAGCCCATGGCTTAGAAAATTATTCAGATTTCTGTACATACTGGTACTGACTGAAGCTTCAGTGTGACCTGTTGCCTAGATCATTCTAGATATATCTATAGTTCATGTAAAGATGTAAAAGATATATCTAAGTGTAAATTAAATACCGGTAACATATATAGGTCCCTGATCTGATCAAATCAAGGGGGTATAAATTGATCGGGTAAATGTCAAATTAATCTTTGACACTTTTTAATTTATCAGATCAGAACCGTTAAAGTTTTTCATCGGCATTTTAGTAATTTCTGTAAATCACTGATCAAGATCTAAGTTGATCATGTTGGCCATAAATGGATGGTCCAGAACATATTTTGATCATATTGGACTCATATGAACTCAGAATTGCGTTGTATTTTCTCCTATGGATTCGTATTAATTGGATCTTTAATCTTAATGCTTCGGATCCATTATTAGACTTCTCTAATATTTTGGTACATTTATTGAACATGTAAATTAGATTCTTAAAATATTTTTTCCGCATTAAGTTTGATATTATAATTGTTTATTATATTTCTTTAGTAATAATAGTTTGTAGATCTATTGATTAAGTTTGGTTTATTTATTTATTTTTTTTGCCATATTAAGGACATTTTGGCCATTATAAACTAAACTATTAGATCATAATGGGCAATTTTTGAATGTCAAATAAATTTTTTTTATGACACTAATTTGGTGTGATTAAGGACTTCTCCAAATCAGTTGGTCATTTGACAATCAAATGATAAATTAAGTGTTATCATATATATCAATTGGAAATTATTTTTTGATTAACTCGTTAGCCGCCAAAGCGACACTGGTTATGAAAATAAATAATTTCTTGAATTGAGTTTAATGAATCACCTCTTATTTGAGTGATTATGATATCACTTAAGATTGCGATTTCATTAATGGAGGTTCACCCAAAGGTGAGATCACCCGAACAGTTAGAAATCGGAATTTGACATGTTTATAAATCTGATATAAATTTTTGAATGATTTACACCCAAAGGTATGATCTTCTTAATTTACATCACATTTGTTAACACGGACAAATTAATTATGAAAAGCAATAATTCACATGTTGTTTATCCACCCAAAGGTAGATTTACATTAATGTATCCATTGCTTTGTTCCAATTACAGAATCTTAACATATGACTATTTATTGTTTTATTTTCAGTAACAAGATCATTAGCCGCACTTTCCACTTTAGGGACCATACCCTCTTTGGATGGTTCCAATTTCGTTGAATGGTTGGATGCTTTAATGATTGCTATAACGTTCTTGGACTTAGAAATTGCCTTTGACGAACCCATGCCTGAAAATCCCACTGAAAACTCTACTGCCGAAGAAAGGATAATTTATGAAAAATGGATAAAGGCAAACAAAGTGGGAGTAAAGATCATCTTAAATTCTATTTCACGTACTATCCGAGGGTCCATAGGAATAAAAGATAAGGCCAAGGACCTCTTAGATACAGTGAAAAAGCAATTTACGATAACTGATAAGGCAGTAGGTGCTTCGTTGATAAGCCGCCTTTCAAGTATGAAATACGATGGAACCTTGGGAGTAAGAGAACACATCCTTGCAATGGCGCACATAGCGTCGAAATTGAAAGAGGTGGACATGAATGTATCTGATCAATATATAGTCCAATTCATATTCAATTCTCTTCCTCCCGCTTTTGGAGCTTTTAAGGTAGCTTATAACCAAAGCCCAACGACATGGGACATAAATGAATTAATCGCTAGAGCCGATCAAGAAGAAAGAAGGTTGAAGGCAGAGGGACAAATGACGGTTAATTTTGTCTCTCGATCTAAGTTCAAGAGCAAGGGTAAAGGCAAGAAAGGTGCAAATGCTCAAGCCTCAAAACCAGAAAATGCTCATGCCACAAAACCAGAAAAGAAGAACAAAGGGATAATGAAGAAATGTTTTTTTTTGTGGAAAGAAAGGTCATTTCAAAAAGGATTGCCTGAAACGAAAGAATTGGTTTGAAAGTAAAGGTAAAAGTCAAACTCTTGTTTGTTTTGAAACCAATTTAACAGATGTTCCATCTAATACTTGGTGGATTGACTCTGGTGCAACCATTCATGTTTCTGGTTGTATGCAGGGATTCCTTTCAAGCCGGAGTCCAAATGATGGGGAAAGGACCATCACCATGGGGAACCGAAAGGAGTCAAGAGTTGAAGCTATAGGCACATACAGGCTGGTGTTGGACACCGGATTCATTTTGGATCTCCACAATACTTTCCTCGTCCCGGATATTTCTAGAAATCTTATTTCTATTTCAAAACTTGATTATGATGGTTTTAAATTTGGTTTTGGTGATGGATGTATGAACGTTCTTAGAAATAATGAAGTTGTTGGAAATGGTTTTTTATGTGATGGATTGTATAAATTAAAGTTAAATTCTGTATATGAACAATCTCTTCACACACAACACATTAATTGTGGCATGAACATAGGACTTAAAAGAATGGCCATTAATGAGAACTCATCTATGTTGTGGCATAAAAGGTTAGGCCATATTTCAAAAGAAAGAATGGCAAGATTGGTGAAAGACGGATTGTTACCTAATCTGAATTTCACCGACTTTACAGTTTGTGTTGATTGCATTAAAGGAAAGCAAACCAATACAAGTAAGAAAGGAGCCACAAGAAGTTCGGGTCTATTAGAAATAATCCATACAGATATATGTGGAAAAATCCACATACCCTGTTTTACAGGTGAGGAATACTTTATTACTTTTATCGATGATTTTTCACGGTTTGGTTATGTCTATTTAATAAAAGAGAAATCCGATGCTTTAAATGCTTTCAAAATATTTAAGGCAGAGGTAGAAAAGCAATTAGATAGAAAAATCAAGGTTGTGAGATCAGATAGAGGTGGTGAATATTACGGCAGATACACCGAATCGGGTCGTAACTTGGGCCCATTTGCTAGATTTCTTCAAGAGGAAGGTGTTGTTGCCCAATACACAATGCCTGGTACACCTCAGCAGAATGGTGTAGCTGAAAGAAGAAACAGGACACTTATTGAAATGGTCAGGAGTATGGTCAGTAATACTTATTTACCCGAGTCCATGTGGGGTGAAGCATTAAAGATGGCAATGTACATCTTAAACCGGGTTCCTACAAAGGCGGTTCCAAAAACCCCTTTTGAGTTATGGACTAATAGGAAACCCAGTTTAAATCATTTTCGCGTATGGGGATGTCCATCTGAAGTAAGAGTCTTCAACCCACATGAACGAAAATTGGACCCTAAAATAATTAGTGGATATTTTATTGGATATCCAGATAGATCCAAAGGGTATAGATTTTACTGTCCTAACCATACAACTAGGATCGTTGAATCGGGAAATGCCAAATTTTTGGAGGATCATTTGAATAGTGGGAGTGGTCAAAACAGAAATATAACCTACAAAGAAATTAGGGTAGATGTTTATCTACCTAATAAAAGGAGTGAGTTTGATGTCCCACTTGGTATCGTAATCAACGAAAATCAAGAGGAACAACAACCACAAAATGAACAAGAACCACAAGAAACCAATTACCCATTATTGAACCACTTCCAGAACAGAATAATGATCCAGATCCTGAAATTTTAAGGAGGTCAACTCGTACGAGAAGACCTGCTATCTCGAATGATTATGTTGTTTACTTAGAAGAAGCCGATATTGGGATAAAAGATGATCCTAGGACATTTAAAGAAGCTATAGAATGTCAGAATTCCGATAAATGGTTAGATGCAATGAAAGATGAGCTAGAGTCAATGGCCACTAATGATGTTTGGGACATCGTTGAACTACCTAAGAATTCCAAGACCGTTGGTTGTAAGTGGGTCTTTAAGACCAAAAGGGATTCAAAGGGAAAGGTTGAACGTTTCAAAGCCAGACTCGTGGCCAAAGGTTTTACTCAGAGAGAAGGGATTGATTACAATGAAACTTACTCTCCGGTGTCTAAAAAGGATTCATTCAGGATAATTATGGCTCTAGTAGCTCACTTTAATCTTGAGTTACATCAAATGGATGTCAAAACAGCATTTTTAAATGGAAATCTAGAAGAAGAGGTGTACATGGTACAACCAGAAGGATTTGTAAAACAGAGTGAAAATAAATTAGTCTGTAAATTAAAGAAGTCGATTTATGGCCTTAAACAAGCTTCCCGACAATGGTACCTTAAATTCAACTGTGTTATTACAGCATTCGGATTCACCGAAAATGTGGTTGATCATTGCATCTATCTCAAGATTAGTGGAGCAAGTTTATTATCTTGGTGTTGTATGTTGACGACATTTTACTGGCTAGCAATGACCTTGGTATGATTCGTGAAACCAAGGAATATCTAATGAACAATTTTGATATGAAAGATATGGGTGAAGCAACCTTCGTAATAGGAATTGAGATTTATCGTGATAGATCTCGAGGATTACTTGGGTTATCACAAGAAGCCTATATCAAAACTGTTTTGAAAAGATTTTGTATGGAAGAATGTAAAGCTCAAAATACACCTATGATCAAAGGTGATAAATTTTGCAAGGCTCAGTGTCCAAGAAATGAGATCGAAAGGATAGAAATGGATAAATTTCCATATGCCGCTGCAATCGGTAGTCTAATGTATGCACAAACATGCACTAGACCCGATATAAGCTTTGCAGTTGGCATGTTAAGTAGATATCAAAGTGATCCAGGTATGCCCCATTGGGTGGGAGTTAAGAAGGTCTTGAGATATCTAAGTGGGACTAGGAATTATATGCTCTCTTACAGGCGATCTGATCGCTTAGAAATGATCGGATATTCGGACGCAGACTTCGCAAGATGCCTCGATTCTAGAAAGTCGACTTCAGGATATATTTTTCTGGTAGCTAATGGGGCAGTTTCATGGAGAAGTGCGAAGCAAACCCTAGTTACCCCATCCACATTCGATGCAGAATATGTGGCATGCTTTGAAGCTACAGGTCACGCTCTATGGATGCGTGATTTTATTTCAGGGTTGCGCATTATGGATACAATCTCCAAACCATTAAAGATTTATTGTGACAACGATGCAGCTAGAAGATTTGCATATAATGACAAGGTTGCAAGCAAATCTAAATTTTTGGAAGTTAAATACCTTGTGTTAAAAGAAAAGGTACGAAATCAGTTGGTGTCTATAATTGGAATTCCAACAAGCATGATGTTGGCAGATCCTTTAACGAAGGCACTGGCGCAAAAGCCTTTTCAAGAGCATGTCAGAAATATGGGCTTGAATGAATTGTCCTATTAGAATTTGTAAAGACACATCTTGATTGTATACATTATAGTTTTGTGATTTCGTATATTTTTGCTTTACTTTGTTCACATGTGTTTAAAGATTTGTAAAGTGAGAATAGTAAGGTGAATGACATTAATGAACCCATTAAATAGGATTGTCATGAAATGTATCCTATTTTACCCTAATTAAAGACTTGGTTAAGTAAATATGGAGATGCAGTAATTATGGAAGGGACCATGTCATTTAAGACGTGTAACCGCCATAGTTCTCATCAACAGGCTTACTTGATCAGTGGTTAAAGATTGAGCTTAAAAGTTTACATGGCAAGTGTTTTTGAAAAATGGTGCGCACCAGTCAGAGTCTTATTTTTCAAAAAAAATTTTCTCTCAAATATATATAATTATTTTATTTTATTTTTTTGTGGTCATTGGACCAAGTGGGAGAATGTTGGAATAAGGGAGTGTGGCCCACCTGACCACACCTTCTAGAACATCCAATAAAGGATATTTTCCCCTTGGTCAAGGACTTGAAATCTTGCCTTATAAGTTGCTCAATTAGGGAGATATGATTTGAGAGATTTTAGATTACTTACCTTGATGGGAGGATCCTCTCTCTATAAAAGAATCTCTTGGGTTACTTCCTTGCCTACAGTTAATTTCTTGGCTTCCATCAATTTGCTAGAGAGAAAAGAAAAGGTTCAAGGAAGTTGTAAATCCCTCCTCGGTTTAGCCCCAGCCATGGAATCAGGTATAAACTTAATTACATTAAGTTTTTAGTATTATTTGTTTGTATCCAATGTGTTCTTGGCATCATAGAAAATTCTAACACTACATACACTAATAGGATCTACTTGTTGGGAAGTCCCACATCGCCTAAATAATAGACTTTACATGTTTTAATATACCTGCATGGGCCTTCCACCTATCAGCTTAAGTTTTTGGGTTGATATATAGTTTATTACATGAGGCCCACTGGCCTCACGGTTTAATTTATTTCTAATGATCTACATATAATCTTAATCACTTTCCTCTCTATAGTCACATTCCACCCCCGGGGCGGGTTTCAATCCCGTTGTTCTTGTATAGTCCTGAAATTAAATGCATACTTTTCTCCGTGATTAGATGTTTCTATCTTGATTCTCATGGACCAACAACTTATTTTGATTAGATAGTTATTTCGTTTCACCCCTCTAATGCGTGGCCTTAAATGGGCAATCCAGCCAAGGACCGTAAAATCTATATATATATATATATATAGGTTTTAACTTTTATAATTCCCTTCACATCATAGAATTCAGGAACCCCACTTAAAAACGTGAGAAAGATAAACAGATTGTTAGCATTTTAATTTTAAAGATAAGGATTGTCAAGCGCACTCAGTGCATGAGCGCAAGAAAAGCTTAATGGAGAACTAGGCAAATGTGAGGTAACATCATTGAGGAGATAAATTCAAGTTCATTGACTTCAAAGTTAATAACTTTAGGGTCTGTTTGCTATATTAATAGAAATTCTAAGTAATTCATTTCTAAGTAAAGATGCATGAATTAAAAAAATAAAAAAAGATTATCCGGCGATCACCAGAAGTCAAATTCTAAGAAAGTGAAGGTCTCGTTGTATCGCGGCATCTAACAAAATTGAAATTTGAATATCCAATTACTTCCGGGTGATCAAATGTTAGATAAATGGGCATGTATTCTTTAGTCCCTGTAAATTCTAAATATCTACATTTGCACATCATATTTTTAACTCCTCACCACTTTATCATAACTATGTTAGACCTCAACTTACCATGAACTCTCAAGAATTCAAAACAAGGAAACAAATAAGCCTTTAGAATGATAAATCGCAGTTAGGTGGAAAAATCACCATCTACAATGAAGGTTGGTATAATATTAATATCCACCGTCATTATAAGGCTCACCATCTATAAAGAATATCTACTCTATTAAATCATAGAAAAAACTTTCTACCACAAAACAAAATCATAGAAAGAACCCACTTTAGGAAGCCTCCTATTGGAGGCCCACTACTTGAAAATCAATGGATGGAAAAACCACTAGATACCCGCAGTTGTGAATGTGTTTGCATGGAATGGAATTAAATGAGTAGGAGTTTTGAAAAAGTCTCTCTTAAAGTAGAAAAAATTTAAGAACCAAAAGTGAACGCAAATGACAATAAAATAGTCTCCCCTTCTGGTGAAATATCACTGTTCATTCATCATCCTAATAAATTAAATTTTAAGATACTTAGTTCTCTTGTATTCCACCTTCTTTCCCACTCATCTCTTTAATAACCCTTAGTTGGAACCCATTTTACCATAATTTCCTAAAAATTGAATTCAATACAAAGAAACAGAGCCATAAAAAACATCACTTACTTGCTAAGAGCCGCATCAAGATCAGTCTCTCTTTTGTAGTTAAAAGCATCATCAAATCCAAACTCCTCCTTCAGAAGATTTACCTTAGAGATAATTAAAAGCGAAAAAAAAAAAATATTTATAAAAGGTTCTCATAAAATAAGTCAATTGGGAAAAATATCCAAACATGCAACATCTCTCAATACTAGACATTACAATCGACTAACTTTGAGTAGGACAACCAATTTACAAAGCTTATAGACTAAAGAAAGGATGCCGGTGCTGGTGCTGGTGCAACATTACTGGCTAAAAAAGGAGAGTTGTACAAAAACAAATGTCATAGAGAGAGGAAGATAGAGGAGGCATTCACCAATCAAAAAAATCTACTTGGACATATTTTTTGGCATGAATCTTGAACAAACCTCTATGTTACCCCTTCACCAATAATACTGTGGTAAATCCTAGCCCATTCTATCATATTTGGAGTACACTGTGCCTCGTGAGCACATGATAACGTGTTCTCAACGTTCATCTCGTCACATCCAGCAGTCAGCAGATTGTTAAGCGCATGATGAGAGGCGGGAATCCCATTATATTTGATGATGCCAAAAAAGGTAAATTCGGACACCACCGGTCAGATAATTAATGCTGTGCAGTAAATGAAGAGAGATGAGAGATTTATAGTGGTTCGGTCAAGCGTGACCTACGTCCACTTCAAAACGGTGATGTTTGATTAATGTAGAGAGTTACAGGTATGAGAAAGTAGAAAAAACCATCCTTCCCTCAAGTGATGAGAGGGCTCTATTTATAACCTTTCCCAACCAGGTGGGGATGCGATCAGTTCAACGTCTCTTTGGAGTCTCAGTCGTGTCCTCGAGGAACGAGTCAGGTGGGAGGCAGGTGAGATCTTCTCCGTGAGACTTGGTAAATGCAGGTGAGGGGAGGACTTCGTCACGATGACTTGGAGCCTGAGGTGACGAGGCTTCGTTTAACAAGACCCGGATCTCAACAGAGCTATTATGGCCTGACCCACGATCCTAGACGGACCGGGTCACTCGGACCTGACTCATTGCCGCTATCCGGATTGGGCTTGACTCATCATTTGCCCCCCCAATGCCCCGTGCCCAAATAATTTTTTGAAATGGGGGCATTGGTAGATTCAGGTCTCTTCTCCCTCCAAAATCTTTTTCCTCTTTTCCGGTTTTAATCCAGGTATGGGCGAGCATCAGAACCGGAGAAGCTTGGGCGAGCTTCGGAACCGGAGAAGCCTGGGCGCCCAGGGAGAGATGGCCTGGGCGCCCGAGGGACTTGGTCGCCCTTGGGTCTGGGCGCCTGGGGAGAAGATCTGGGCGCCCGGGGGAGTTATCCTGGGCATAGAGGAGACTGGCGGGCGCCCCTGCGCTGCTGGGCGAGGAGTCAGTGTGGGTGATGGGCGTCCCTGCGCTGGGCGAGGTTGTGCAGGGTGATGTCGCGCAGGGCGAGGGCGACGCCGCGCTGGGCGAGGAGGAGGTGGGCGCCCGCCAAGCTTCGGGCGCCCTGGGCGCCTGAGGAGTTATGGGCGCCCGGGGGAGTGAGCCTGGGCGCCCGGGGGAGTGAGTGTCTGGGCGCCCGGGGAGTGAGGGCCTGTGGGCGCCCGGGGAAGCCCTGGGCGTGGAGAGGCCCTTGGGCGCCCGGGGGAGTCTGGGCGCCCGGGGAATTCCTTGGGGCGCAGAGAGGCCCTTGGGCGCCCGAGGGACTTGGGCGCCCGGGGAGTAGTCCTAGCGAGAGGGGGAGAGAGGGATTGGGCGCCCAGGGGAGTCCTGGGCGCCCGAGGGATGCTTTGGGCGCCGAGGGACTTGGGCGCCCGGGGAGTGAAGTGAAGGCCCCTGGGCGCCCGGGGGAGTCTGATCCCGCGGCGGACGTTACGTATTCCTTTTTTTTTTTTCGGGGGCGTTGCCCCCGATCCCCTGCCGGGGGACACCCCCGGACCCCCTCTGCATAGCGCATGATATATCCCTTTACATATGTAAATTCCAAGACTCTGCCCCTCGGTAACTTCTGATGGGTCATCCCAGAAGAAGAAATGAGAGAGCTTCTCAGGCTGAGGAGAGGGCTGCGCCAGCTAGGAGAGGGCTGCGCCAACTGGAAGGGCTTCCGAGGCTGATCTTTCCGCGGCCTGCGAGAGGCGCGACCAGGCTTGAGACCGAACTCTTAGTAGCCTAAAAGAGGGCGGCCAAGGCAGCGGCTGAGCTTGTGAAGGACCTTGAGAGGGCTTCGCTCAGTGAGGCTGAGCTTCTGAAGACCCGCGAGAAGGCTTCGCTCAGTGAGGTGAGCTTCTGAAGACCCGCGAGAGGGCTTCGCTCAATGAGGCTGAGCTTCCGAAGACCCGCGAGAGGGCTTCGCTTAGTGAGGTGAGCTTCTGAAGACCCGCGAGAGGGCTTCGCTCAATGAGGCTGAGCGTGTACAGACCCGTGAGAGGGTGATGCTCAGAGAGACCGTTGTGGAGACAATGACTGGGGCGGTACATGAGAGAACTGCTTTCCCAGATATTGTCCTCTTAGGCTTCGTGCTGACTGAGGGGCTTGATGATTGTAGTGGCAGCTCTTATATATGATGTCGATGGTGATGTGCTCCTCGACCTTGGGCGCCATGATGATGGGCGCCCAAGTGAGGTGCTCCTCTACCCTGGGCGCCATGGTGATGGCGCCCGGTGAGGTGCTTCTCGCCATGGAGCATGCCTCGGCCAAACTGATGATGTCTATGGTGATGCCGAGGACAACTTTGAGAGTGATTAGAGGGCAGGGGACTCTATTTTTTTTAACTTGTAGCACTGATAAAAAATGATTTTATTTATCCATTGTTTAGTGCTACACAACATTAAAAGTTGAAAAAACCAAGCCCCCAAACCCTCACTACTTTGACTCTCTTATGTTATTACTGGTAATTCATTTTCAACAGTTCCGCGTTCCCTGGAAATGTGTTCAACCACTGCATCGCGAGGAGTGAATGCTTGTCTGTCTCTCTGCGGAGCAGGACCGCGTTGGTCTCTGACAGGTAGCCTCTCTGTCCTGCTTCGCTTGTTGCTTCTATCCTTCCTTTCCTCTCTGTCTCGCCCCTTCCCGTTGTCGACTGCTCTGGAGGACTCCCCTCGCCTGGCCCTTGTGGTATCTTCAGCATTTATATACTTCTGAACCTTTGTTAGTAGCTCTGGCATGCTTTTTGGCGGGCGTTTCATCACTGAGAAATGGAATCTCGATGAACGGAGACCTCCGAGGAAGGCTGTCATGGACACCTTGTCGTCAGGCTCTTCAATTTGAAGTACCTCCTCGTTAAAACGAGTGAGGTAACTCCTGAGGCTTTCATTTGTATCCTGCTTTATGCTGAGCAGGTGTGTGGCAGGCTTCTGGTGGCGGCGTCCTCCGATGAAATGTGACACAAAGGACTTGCTTAATTCCACAAAGGTGGCGATGGAGGTAGGGGCGAGATTGGCAAACTACTGCCGGGCGGAACCCTTCAGTGTGGTTGGGAATGCCCTACACATAATCTCGTCAGGGATATTATGCAGCTGCATTTTGGTTTTATACGTCTCCAGGTGGTCTAATGGATCCTTTCTTCCATCAAAGGTCTCCATGGACGGCATCTTGAACTTTGGGGAAGCGGGTAGTTCACCACATCGGGCTTGAACGGTGTGTCTGTTCGCCCGACTAGGTGATCCATTGTCTCCGGTGCCTTCGCCTTCATGGCGTTGTAGACTTCTCCCAGCTGGTTCTGCATCTCCTTGATCTTTTCGTCCCAGGGATTGGGAGCTTCCCTGGATAGGTCACAAAAATAACCTCCCTCCTCCATGCTTTGGTTTTCACTCTCCCCTTCTTAGAAATGAGGACCCTCTCCATTAGAAGAAGAGGGAGGAGGTGGAAGTCCTCCAAGCTGGGCTCCACCGGGCACTCCATGAGGGGCGCCCTGGGGAATTCCTTGGGGAACTCCCTGGGCGCCCTGGGGAACTCCCTGGGCGCCGCCCAGAGGATGGGCGCCCAGATGGGGAGCTCCCTGGGCGCCGCCCATCCCCATATGGGCGCCGAGGTGGGGAGCTCCATGGCGTGGAGCTCTTGGAATTCTTTGGTGCGATGCTCCTTGTGATACTTCTCCAAATTGTGCTCCTCCTTGCCTTGCTAGCACAAGTTGTAAGATTTGCTGGTTTTGGGCTACCAGCTGTTGCATGGTCTCCAACATCTGCTGAGGAGTGGGAGCAGGAGCATTCGAGGTATGGTCATTCGGTGGAGGAACATCCTCTCCCCGCCTGGGGGAGTCTGGGCGCCTGGAAGGGCCTGAAGGGCCTAGGCCTGTTGGGCGCCCATCTTGAGTGAGATTATCCTCCGGTCGTCTTGCTGATCTTGTGGTGATCACCATAATTTCTGAAGAAGATGTGTGAAGTGAGAACTTTAGCTTTGATTTTCGGTCCCCACAGACGGCGCCAAACTGATGATGCCAAAAAAGGTAAATTCGGACACCACCGGTCAGATAATTAATGCTGTGCAGTAAATGAAGAGAGATGAGAGATTTATAGCGGTTCGGTCAAGCGTGACCTACGTCCACTTCAAAACGGTGATGTTTGATTAATGTAGAGAGTTACAGGTATGAGAAAGTAGAAAAAACCATCCTTCCCTCAAGTGATGAGAGGGCTCTATTTATAACCTTTCCCAACCAGGTGGGGATGCGATCAGTTCAACGTCTCTTTGGAGCCTCAGTCGTGTCCTCGAGGAACGAGTCAGGTGGGAGGCAGGTGAGATCTTCTCCGTGAGACTTGGTAAATGCAGGTGAGGGGAGGACTTCGTCGCGATGACTTGGAGCCTGAGGTGACGAGGCTTCGTTTAACAAGACCCGGATCTCAACAGAGCTATTCTGGCCTGACCCACGATCCTAGACGGACCGGGTCACTCGGACCTGACTCATTGCCGCTATCCGGATTGGGCTTGACTCATCAATATTTATATCAGTTTACAAAAAGAGAACTTTCCAAGGATAAATTTATACAAAGAAAATGATAAGAGTTTATAAAAAATATCCTAAACAACGTTGGATATGTTATGAAAATGATGAGTTCACCTTATTTAAGTATCGGTTTTAGGCTAGCGTTATGACAGATATGATTAGGTTTTCTAATTTTTGTAGATATCTTTGATTTCAATAGGTCACATTTGGAAAGTAGATCTTTGGGGAAAGGATTTTCAGTTTCCACAAAGTCCAGGTCAATAATGTCCATCTATAAAACTCCTTTGCAAGGAATCCCTAATCGAGGGGTCGTGGGGAATCTTCGGATCATAGATTGCTTGCACATTCCTCACCTTTTACCAACTATGCGATTAGGCCTTTCTATTATCGGTATGACTAAGGTTTTCTAGTCGGAGTCAATATCTTAGATTATAAACTTGTGGTAGCCATTATCCGTTCCTAATGAAACCATAGAAAATTGGGGGATTCGGCGACAGGTCCCTCAATATTTCACTTTATGGCCTTAGATCCACAATCTTTTTACATAGTGTAGTAGGTCCTTTTTTCAAATTTGAAGACCTAAAATATCCAAGTTACCCTTTCTTTAGATCATATCCCAAAATTAGTGGGATATGCCATTAATAATGGTCAACTACCATTTAATTAACAACGATTAATGAAATCTAATTAATGAGACTTTCAAATAAATTCTAAAAAAACACAAATAAATGTTAAAAATACAAATAAATCTCAAAAGAACGCAAATAAATTAAAAAATACAATAATTTCAAAAGAACGCAGATAAATTTAAAACGACGCAAATATACTTCAAAGGATCCAAATAAATTTCAAAAGATGCAAATAAATTTCAAAATATCCAAATAAAATTAATAAATTTCAAAAGACAAATAACTTTCAAAAGACGTAAATAAAATCCTTATTTACAAATAAATTTCAAAAAATGCAAATACATTTACCAAAACTAAGATAATCAAATTTTCTAAATTTCTGAAAATTTTTCCAAAAACTCATATATTTTTGCCAAAACTCAGTTAAATTTATGTAAAAAAACGTAAATAAATTTGAAAAGATGCAAATAAAATTAAAAAGCACAACTAGATTTAAAAAAATTTTAATTTTCCAAAAAACTCAGATAGATTTTCCAAAAACTCAAATAGATTATAAAAAAAGACTCAGATAAATTTTGCCAAAACTAATATAAATTTCACCAGAACTCAGATAAATTTGATAAAAACTCAGATAAATTTTATAAAAATTTAGATAAATTTGACAAAAACTCAGATAAATTTTACCAAAACTCAGATAAATTTAATCAAAACTAAGATAATTTTCATAAAAACTCAGATAAATTTGCGAAAACCTCAGATAAATTTATCAAAAACAAGAGAAATTTGCCAAAATCTTAGATTCATGCGACATGAACCCCTTGCTTGGTCGTCTTCTTCCTTCTTCTAGTTCTGGAATCAAAACTAAAACTAGAGAGCATTAGGATCCAAAAGACCATGGCCTTATCCCTCTTTCGATCTTCTTCTTCCTCAGCAAAGGCACAGCGGCAGCGACGATTGAGACCAGCGGATCCTCGTTCTCTGGCGACAGATGCAGAAGACCGGCGAGGTCCAGCCAAAAAAACAACCCGTCTTCTGAAATGGGTCAGGTCGAACTAACCTGTAACCAACCTGGAATTGCTGTAGAGCCTAGGCCCATCTTCTTCTTCTGAGGCCTTTTTTATGCTTGCGATGGCCCACCAGAGATCGATCGGGGAAATCCCCATCACGGGCAGTGGCAGCGGCCACTGCGTCTCCATCGATGTTCCGTTACAGGTACTGTAACCAGTTCTTCTTCTTCTTCAGTTCCGTTACAGGTTCTGTAACCAGGTCTTGCAGAGCCCGGACGTCCTCTGCCTTCTTTCTTTAGTGAAGGCATAGCACTGGCGACGTCGGCAGCCTCTCCTCAACATCGTTTTGAACTTGATCAGATCTTAGCCATTGAAATCTCCTTCTTCGATTCAGGCAGGCGATGGAAACCTCAAGAACCTGGTTTTCTGAGCCTTTTTTTATGTTTGTGATGGCCCACCAGAGATCGATCAAGGAAATCCCCATCAACAGAGTCCAGACCTTCCTTCTCCGGATCGGGCAGCATGTCAGGGGCGAAAACCGATCAGCAAGAGGGAGATGGGAGCAAGAGTCTTCTTCTTGAAGGTTTCTACTCGAGAGGGGACAAAAGCTTGAGAAGATTTCTGTCTGCGATGACAGTTCGTCGTTTGAAGGGGATTGGAAAGATTTCTGCCCTTTGATTGCAAGAACAGAGAACCTGATTTGTATGGTCCTGCTGAGATCAAATGATCTTCCTCTGCACGATCTGGAAAACCCCGCTAATACAAATTTGAAATTTAAAATTTCAAAATTTTATTCCTAAAATGATTGAAAGGGTAAATTAGTCATGAGAATTGTATCTAGGGACCTCTCACTGCAATAAGTCTAGCTGAGTGGACCATAGGGCTTAATAAGTTTTTCCTTGGATTGGAGGCCGGATACATTCACTTATAGGGACCTTTCGCTAATTTTCTCTAAAGGGCTAATTTTCTCTAGAAAATTTGTAAAAATGCAGTCGTCTAATTTGCACATGATATTACAGAGTATAAGAAGATATACAAATCTTATTATACAAAACTTTCTAGAATCGCCCTTGATGCGGCCATGAGAGATAAGATTATGATTTGGCAGCATTCTCATACAAGAGATCAGATTAATTAGCATTATTATCTCATGAGAGATAAGATGATGAATTGACAACATTATCATCTCTTTCTTGGTTGACAGCTTGGAACCCTAATGGAAATGTTATTTACATAAATAAATGTGCAAAAAGGGAGAAAATATCAACAAAAAGACTAAAAAGAAATTGGTAACTTACAATGAAGTGTGAGAAATTCTCAATTAAAAGATAACAGTACCGGTATGGTGGTTGATATTGCACCTCTACTTATAGATTATAACTTCAACATATCCTACCATGCTATGTGCATTATTTCAATTGTATCTATTATTTTTTCATAAAGGTTAGAAAGGAATGTATGTAGTAATAACATTATAATTTACAAATGCTCTAAAGAAGTAAATATGTACTTTCTTTATCTTGATGTAAGATAAGAAATTTGTATTATGGATGGACAGCTATTTTCATTTCATTGTCTTGGATTCCTGAACATTACATAGTCTATCCCTAATCCCATTGTCCATGTTTGTATCAATATTCACAATCATAAATGAGCATCATAGATCGAAACATCATTATTAAAGGAAGGTCAATTTTCACATACGGGACTTCTGCACCACTACATGGTCGCCGTGCACAAATTTTAGCTGGAGCCTCAATGCAGGGTTCTGCTTTTGTCAATGGTAGGGATTCAAAATCCAACATAGTCATCGTGCAAGAGATTATTCCAACTGAGCGAGTTTCAGGCTCGGGAAATTATTTCCACTTGTGGCCATCAAGCTAAAATTCACAATAAACAAATCATGGGCTATTTAAGAAGTCCAGATTTATAAATCATGTGACACATATCCAACTGACCCAAGCTTTTCAATATTGTGCTTTATATATTATCTATCATCACTGCATCCCTCTCTTATATATTGAAACAACTAGGGATCAATCATTCGAGGTAGATAGCGAGGGACTTAAGTGTGTGTGGGTGTGTGAGCATTTACCTTAGAAAAAATTCTTTATACCTTCTCATCTGTTCCAGTGCTTCCAACCACTCGACATCCTTTAATTTTCGCCAATTGTCCAGCATACATCCCAACTGCTCCAGCAGCAGCTGAGACATATATGTTCTCTCCTGGCTTTGGAATTCCAATCAATAGCATTCCCACCCAAGCTGTAAACCCAGGAATTCCTACCAATATGAATAAAAGAAAGTAATTAGCGTTCCAACATATTCTAAGTTCTCCAAGAAGAGCACTTGGATAACATTAATTCTCCAAGAAAAGCACTAAGATTCATACTAAAGGCTCGTTTGTTTAATTGTATTGTACTCGACTGATTTCTAAACAATGCCTTTTTGTTCAAATAGCATATTTAAGGCGAACATCCTAAAGAAGCCATCTTTTCACAAGAAATGATGAGCTACACTGGTAATTTAAGTCTTAAGAAAGCGATGGTCTCATCCTTAGTCTCCCGCTTTAGATCCTTCACTCCTCAACTCTTTAATATCCATCTAATAAATTTGCTTTTACTATGAATTACTAGACATTCGAAATGAGGCAAATAAGCCATAAATCAAAAGTGAGGAACCTGAGAGCCAATGCTTTAAAGTTATAGTCATACAACGAAAACTTGTAAGACTTTAAAGCAATGCCTAGGACAAATAAAATATATTGCATCTACCCTAAGTTGGATTAACAATATAAGCACATCAAAACAGCCATAAAAAGGAAGAGTGGATTTTTTTTTTATATTGATTTTGAGTAAGTGTATCATTAGTAAGGCCATTAAATTGGCCGGCATAGAAGAAAAGGAAGAGGATTAAATATGAGAGTGAGCGTAAAACATGTCTAAACTTAAATATAAACATGAATTATGATTTCATAAAGAAAATGAACCTCTTAAGAATTATATTGAGAGTGTATCACCTACATATTATAGAGCATTTGCTAGTCTACAAACCTTGTACTCACACAACTGCCTGAACGGTTAAAGAGTATGGTATCTCCTAGGGCCATTTTGGGTGCAAACAAGGTAAAACAAGAAATCAAGTAAATAATAAGCAAGAGCTCTGCGTAAAGGAATTTGAATTAATAGGAGTAAAACTGAAAAATCACGAGAGAAAGAACATGGAGTGGAAGTTTGGTGATTTAAGAGGATGAAGGATGATCTAAGTAGCTTGCAGTGTTTCACTAAATATAGAAAATGTTCAACATGAGAATAGAGACAAGCCAAAGGAATAATGTTCAATGTCAGTTTGATTGAATTAAAACTTATATAGGATGACAATTGTAGCATATTATTACATAGAGAAGAATTTGCTATCCTAGCGCTATATATAGAAATCTAGGCAAATATTATCAAATTAATAACTAAAGGGGAAGAAATATGAGTTTTTTCCCAAAATAGCACCCTCAAGTAAACTAATTCTCATAATAGCACCCATTTGAAAATAATACCCAGAATAGCATTGTAAGATCTCGATCCCACTTCTTTTTTTTAATATATTATTATATTTTAATTAGAATATTAGTATTATTTTAATTGACTGTATTTTAGTTATTTAAGTGGTTAGGATTAAGTGGGGCACGCGTTAGATTAGATTGTGGATTGGTGAGTTGGGTTGATGGGTAGATGACCTGACCCGTAGTTTTGACCCAATAACTTAAGCCCATTAACCTAATCCTTATTTTAAATGCTCGTCCTTATCTCTTCCCACTTATCTCTGCAACTCCTCCCGGTTCTTCTTCCTCGTCTTCTTCCTCTTTCAACTTCCCAAGCCTCTGCAACTTTAGGATCCAGCCATCAGAATCAAGATCAGAGGATACCATCATTTTTTGTTCGACTTTCTAATCTCAGGTAATCATCTCCTCAAGCCATTAGAGAAGTAAATCTATACTCTTGGGTTATCTTCTTCTTCTTTCCAATGTTAGGTTTTGGGTAGGGTTATAATAGATCTGCTCATCTGGGCATTTCTTTCCCATCTCTTATGTCAGATTGGCGATAGGATTGTGATCGAGCGCCCCGGTTATCTCGGGTTGGGTATTGGTTAGATCTGTTGCGTTTTCTTCAAACCCCGGTGAAAGGCAAGTACTTAACCATAATTTGTAAATTTAATGCTTGTGTTTCTCGTTGATTCTAGTGTTAGATGCATGTAGAAACCCATTTTTATGCCCTAAGGTTTGATTTACTCTACTTTCTTTTATTTAATCTTGATGTGGGGCCCATGGGGAGACCTGGTCTGATCAAAGGGCCGGACATGCCTGGGCGATATATGCTTGTGAGGTTGATTACTGGTATTGATCAGTGGGGCCCACTACCCATGCACCTTGATGTGTCAGGCGTGATGCCCATTGTTCTGGAGACTGGGTTCTATGTTGAGTGAGGAGGGGCAGTTTTGGACCTGAATATATTGGGAGAAGGGAGTCTCCACATGTATAGGACCTGTTTTGAACTTGATTAGGTATTGGAAATTAAATAATAAAAGGAGACTCCATGTAAGAATGGTTTGACCTGTACATGAATTAAAAAGAAAAACAAAAGGGCACTAGAGAGGGACAGAGTCACATGTGCAGAACGTTGGATCATTTTTTATGTTTCTTTTTATGGACTTAATCATGTGGTGGGGCCAAGGGGAGTGACCTGATGATCTCCGGACCATAGATCTATTAGTGGGGCCCTAGTGGTTTTATATACCTAAATTTAGACCCTTTGGCTTATTATGAATGTGGAAAGTGTTTTGGATAAGGTCCTCAGATTTTCTAAAATTTTAAATTAAGATTGTGATTTATCATTATTATTTACAAATTAATATTAAATGATATCTTTGGTTTTTAATGTGTTAAAATTATATGTTTATAGCTTTCATTTTTAATGTGTTAAAATTATATGTTTATACCTTATTAATCGGATCATTGGACCGAGTAAATATCGTCCGGGCAAACGGTATCTTACTAACGTGGGTTTTAGTGCCTGGTATGACCTCGGAGAGATCCTAATAGATTCGAGCTCGACCCATCTTTATTGGAAAACCCTTAATTGGGTCTATGCACCATTAATTGAGAAGGGATGTGTTGATCTTTTATCTATTTAGAGATTCTTGTGGTTATTGGGTACGAGACCTTATGTTTGACTTTAGGATTGGGTTGTTGTTATTCTTTGACCTTCGGGTTTGCATACATGATTGAGATTGATGTTGGTCTATTAGCTACATACCCAATATTGATTGGATATGGACCGTGATGTGGCTTGGCAATCGATTGAGAAATTGTAGAGGTTTATTCGAATGATATCGATATTGATTGTGGATTGTTGTGCAGCCAACCCTTCACTTTGACTTAGGTTTCTATGTCAGAGCATTACAGATCACTAGGTTTATTCTATTATGATATGTATATATATATGTACATCGATTGGGTCATAATTGAACGACTGCAGTTGTAATTGGACGGCTGATCACCGATGTGAACGGACACTGTAATATCCGTATTGATTGTTTGACCGGTATTCCGGATTATCGATCGGTTTATGACCGCCGACGTGATTTAGATAGTTAGGGTTGACCACCCAAAGCAGTGGCATTGCTTCTGTGTGATTATTGTATTGCTCTATTGTCTAGATTGGATTTAGGTTATACGTTCTTTTCATCGTTGTCATATTGTTATTCTCTTATGATTATTACATGTCATTACTCACATTGATCTTGTATTTTAATTATAAATTATGCTTTCGTACTTGCTGTTTACTTTATTTATATTTTTGGGAACTAATAATTGAATCATTGGACTGAGTAAATATCGTCTGGGCACACGGTATATTACTAACATAGGGTTTAGTACTTCGTATAACCTCTGGGAAATCCTAATAGATTTGAGTTCAATCCATTTCTATTGAAAAACCCTTAATTGGGTCTATGCACTATTGATTGAGAAAGGATATGTTGACCTTTTATCTATTTAGAGATTCCTATGGTTATTAGGTATGAGACCCTATGTTTGACTTTAGGATTGGCTTGTGGTTATTCTTTGACCTTCGGGTTTGCATACATGATTGAGATTGATGTTGGTCTATTAGCTGCATACCCTATATTGATTGGATATGGACCGTGATGTGGCTTGGCAATCGATTGAGAAATTGTAGAGGTTTATTCGAATAACATCGATATTGATTGTGGATGTGGTGCAGCCAGCCCTTCACTTTGACTTAGGTTTCTATGTCAGAGCATTACAGATCACTAGGTTTATTCTATTATGATATGTATATAATGTACATTGATTGGGTCATAATTGAACGACTGCAGTTGTAATTGGACTGCTGATCGCCGATGTGAACGGACACTGTAATATCCGCATTGATTGTTTGACCGGTATTCCGGATTATCGATCGGTTTATGACCGCCGACGTGATTTAGATAGTTAGGGCTGACCACCCAAAGCAGTGGCATTGCTTCTGTGTGATTATTGTATTGCTCTATTATGTAGATTGGATTTAGGTTATACGTTCTTTTCATCGTTGTCATATTGTTATTCTCTTATGATTATTACATGTCATTACTCACGTTGATCTTGTGTTTTAATTATAAATTATGCTTTCGTACTTGCTGTTTACTTTATTTATTGGTGCATCGGTACCAATCCCTACCCTACCGAGGAGACGTAGGAGGATCAAACGTTTCAAGCGTTTGAGCCAACTGACGAACCCGAGTGGAATGCCAGAGACGATTTTGGAGCCGTCTGAGCCTACATGAGAGTGACGTCATCTTAGCAATCCTCTAGATGAACTTTCTTTAATTAAAATACATTTCCTTAGTAATTATTTTATTCATTCTACAACTTTAATTATTAATGTTTATTTGATTTTCGTGTTGGATCTTATTTACGGTCATTGAATACCAATTGAATGAAGCTTCCTTTGCATTTAATGAAATTTTATTTGGACTCACCACGGTTTGTGATGTTATGTGGGTCCACTTTTGGAAGCTTGTGTTGTATTAAACACAGGAATTTGAATTTATTTTAATTTTTCACATTTTTCCCCAATTCTTATTTTGGAGACGTGACAGTTGGTATCAGAGCCAGCACGATCTTCGGAATTAAAAAAATGGACAGAAACAATAGGACGTGGTGAGGATTATGATTTTCGTTAGACAGACTTTAAAGTGCTAACTGTAAAGTCTATAGAATTGTCTGTTAGCTTGTTTTATAGGATCTAAACCATCTTTATTTTATTGCAGGTCATGGCACAACGTAATACAAGGTCTCGGGACAAAGAACCTGGGAGTGGATCGAACAACTCAGACGAACGTTTTAATCAGCTGTTGCAAGCTTTTATGCAATCGCAGGCCACTCAAAATGAGCAGCAAAAAGCAGCTGAGGCAGAACGAGCTGCAGAAAAGCAACAAGTAAGAGAAGAGAGAGTTGTTGAGCGAGCACAACCAGATCACGATAGAGCAACATTTCAAGCTCAGATCATAGCATTAACGGACAGAGCAGCCCAGCCAGTACAAGTGGTCATGCCTCCAAAGAAAGTAGATCCAAATGACCTGTACGAGAAATTTAGGAAGAGGGTTCCTCCTGAGTTTCATGGGTCAGAAGATCCCATGGCAGCAGATGATTTCATAGAGCAGCTGGAGCAGATCTTTGCAGTTTTCCGCTATACTCAGAGACAGCCAGTGAATTTGGCAGCTTACATGTTCAGAGGGATAGCTCTCCAATGGTGGAATTCGGTGAAGGTGGTATAGTGCAAGCAGATGCAGTGGCTGAAGAGTTTTGATGGGAAACATTCACCAAGGAGTTCATGGATAAATTCATTCCCAAATATGCCAAGGACCAGTGGAAGAGAGATTTCCAAAACTTGGTGCAAGGTGACATGTCAGTGCAGCAGTATGAGCAGCAGTTCACCAGATTGGCTAAGTATGCTCCTACACTAGTCGTTCCTGAGGAAGAGAAAATTAGGCGTTTTCTTGATGGGTTATCAGCTGATATCTATATGATGATTGGAGACAATCAACGCCCGACATTCCAAGAGATGGTAAAGAGTGCATATTGGGCTGAAGGTGCACTAAAGAAGAAGTCAGCAGAAAGACAGGCCAAATTTCAGCAACATCAGTTAGGGCAGTTTTCTAGCCAAGGCAACTCGAAGAAACCAAAGTTTCAAAGTCAACCCTCGGTTAGTCAGAACCAACAGTGTGAGCAATGTGGTAGGAGGAATCACACAACATAGCAGTGTTACAGAGAGACTGGAGCATGTCTTCACTGTGGGCAGCTTGGACATAGAGTCCGATATTGTCCCAAAAATGACGGTCAGACGGTGACATCTCAGGCAGCTGGACCTCATGCGCCTTCGCAGCAGCATTGGAGGACAGCACCTCAGCAGGGACCGCAGCAAACAGGACAACAATTTCCTCGGGCGCAGTAGCAACAACAGTTTAGGGCTCCTCAGAATCAACAGTTTAGGGGACAAGCTCCACAGCAGCAGGTGCAACTTCAGGGTCAACAGAGACCACTTGGGCCAGTGCAAGAACAACATAACCAACCACAGCAGGGTATGATGTATGCTTTTACCCATGAGAATGCAAATGCATCAGCGGGTGGCATGGAAGGTACCGTTCTAATCTTAGTGAAGAAACAGTACCCGTTTCTCCTTCCAGAGTAATACTAGTTATTTGGAGGACCAAATATCCTAAGGGGGGGGAGAATGTAAGATCTCGGTCCCACTTTTATTTTTTTTAATATATTATTATATTTTAATTAGAATATTAGTATTATTTTAATTGAATGTATTTTAGTTATTTAAGTGGTTAGGATTAAGTGAGGCACGCGTTAGATTAGATGTGTGGATTGGTGAGTTGGGTTGATGGGTAGATGACCTGACCCGTAGTTTTGACCCAATAACTTAAGCCCGTTAACCTAATCCTTATTTTAAACGCTCGTCCTTATCTCTTCCCACTTATCTCTGCAACTCCTCCCGGTTCTTCTTCCTCGTCTTCTTCCTCTTTCAACTTCCCAAGTCATTCCAGTTTTAGGATCCAGCCATCAGAATCAAGATCAGAGGATACCATCATTCCTGGTTCAACTTTCTTATCACAGGTAACCTTCTCCTCAAGCCATTAAAGAAGTAAATCTATACTCTTGGGTTATCTTCTTCTTCTTTCCAATGTTAGGTTTTGGATAGGAATAACATAGATCTGATCACCTTGGCATTTCTATCCCATCTCTTATGTCAGATTGGCGATAGGATTGTGATCGAGCGCCCCGGTAATCTCGGATTGGGTATTGGTTAGGATCTGTTGCTTTTTCTTCAACCCCGGTGAAAGGCAAGTACTTAACCATAATTTATAAATTTAATGCTTGTGTTTCTCGTTGATTCTAGTGTTAGATGCATGTAGAAACCCATTTTTATGCCCTAAGGATTGATTTACTCTATTTGCTTTCTTTTATTTAATCTTGATGTGGGGCCCATGGGGAGATCCGATCAGATCTGGTCCGATCAAAGGGCCTGACATGCCTGTGCGACTTATGCTTGATGGAGACGATAGTGTTTAGGGTTAGGGTTGATTTTTTACAGAGATGAAGGGCCCAGGGAGATCTTTCGATCCCCCTAGGTCCCGCTCTGGGGCCCCACATTGAGGTGCAGACACTGATCCAGTGCGCGACTCGTGCACTGGATCATAACTCTATATATATAAACTCTTTTTTGTGCTTTGGTGATTGGATTTCTTTCACTGCCTCACATTATACCTTTCTACGGTCTCTCCTTCATGAATTAGAGTCATAACAATGGCAACCTCTACAAACTTCTTTTTTCTCCATCACCTTGTCTCTCTCAACACCCTCATATTAAGAGCAACAAAACCCATTTCAAGAAATTAAAAAAAAAAAAAAAATCAACCCCAACCCAAGACATGAAGAAAGCCCATTTAATTTTTTTTTTTTTAAAAGATCGAAAAGAGAGATGAAACCCACCTCCAAAACACCATCTCTAATAGTATATGAGTTTTTCAATCCATGCAAAAACCCTTTTTAAGAAATAAAAAAAAAAAAACTCAAGAGATCAAGAAAACCTATTTCAAGGAATCAAGGAAAAAAAAAAGAGTATAAAAAGAGAAAACCTACCTCCAAAACAACATCTCTCAGAGCATCCCATTCAAGAAGTAGAAGATAGCCCAATTGCCAATCCAAGAGATTAAGATAACTCATTTCAAGAAAATAAGGTAAAAAAAGGGAACAAGAAGATGATGAAACCCACCTCCAAAACACCATCTCACACGGCATATGAGATATTTTCTAATCAATGAAAAATTCTTTTCTAGAAATCAAGCCAATTCCCAATCTGAGAGATCAAGAAAACTAACTTCCAGAAATCAAGAGAAAAAAAATTGATCACTGGCTATTGATCAGTGGGGTCCACTATCTTAGCATCTTATTACATTAGGCGTGAGGCTATGTTGGAAAAAAGGGTTCTGTGTAGTTTTCAGCGTGTACATGAATTGGAAGAAAACAAAGGGATCTGTGTTGGGGACGGTGACCTGATGACCTGGTAACATGACCCTAACATTGAATAGAAATAAAGAATGGAAAATAATTATGAATGGACACGTTTTGGATGGGAGCATTTGACCTGGGCATGTTTTTGAATCCACATGCTACTTTTGGAATATTTATTTTCAACCATTAGTTTTTAAGAATTAGAAAAGAGGGCCCTGGTTATTTCATAAAGCCAACTAGACCCTTGGGCCTATTTCATAAAGACTTGAATTTGGAAAATATTGTGAATGGAATCCTTAGGTTTTCTAAAATTATACATTATGGTTATTATTTGCAAATTAATATTTAAATGATATCTTTGGTTTTTAATGTGATAAATTTATATTTTTGGGAACTAATAATTGAATCATTGGACTGAGTAAATATCGTCTGGGCACATGGTATATTACTAACATAGGGTTTAGTACTTCATATAACCTCGGGGAAATTCTAATAGATTTGAGTTCAATCCATTTCTATTGAAAAACCCTTAATTGAGTCTATGCACTATTGATTGAGAAAGGATATGTTGACCATTTATCTATTTAGAGATTCCTATGGTTATTAGGTATGAGACCCTATGTTTGACTTAAGGATTGGCTTGTGGTTATTCTTTGACCTTCGGGTTTGCATACATGATTGAGATTGATGTTGGTCTATTAGCTGCATACCCTATATTGATTGGATATGGACCGTGATGTGGCTTGGCGATCGATTGAGAAATTGTAGAGGTTTATTCGAATAACATCGATATTGATTGTGGATTGTTGTGCAGCCAGCCCTTCACTTTGACTTAGGTTTCTATGTCAGAGCATTACAGATCACTAGGTTTATTCTATTATGATATGTACATATATGTACATTGATTGGGTCATAATTGAACGACTGCAGTTGTAATTGGACGGCTGGTCACCGATGTAAACGGACACTGTAATATCCGCATTGATTGTTTGAGCGGTATTCCGGATTATCGATCGGTTTATGACCGCCGACGTGATTTAGATAGTTAGGGCTGACCACCCAAAGCAATGTAAGATCTTGGTCCCACTTCTATTTTTTTAATATATTATTATATTTTAATTAGAATATTAGTATTATTTTAATTGAATGTATTTTAGTTATTTAAGTGGTTAGGATTAAGTGGGGCACGCGTTAGATTAGATGTGTGGATTGGTGAGTTGGGTTGATGGGTAGATGACCTGACCCGTAGTTTTGACCCAATAACTTAAGCCCATTAACCTAATCCTTATTTTAAACGCTCGTCCTTATCTCTTCCCACTTATCTCTGCAACTCCTTCCGGTTCTTCTTCCTCGTCTTCTTCCTCTTTCAACTTCCCAAGCCTCTGCAACTTTAGGATCCAGCCATCAGAATCAAGATCAGAGGATACCATCATTCTTGGTTCGACTTTCTAATCTCAGGTAATCATCTCCTCAAGCCATTAGAGAAGTAATTCTATACTCTTGGGTTATCTTCTTCTTCTTTCCAATGTTAGGTTTTGGGTAGGGTTATAATAGATCTGCTCATCTGGGCATTTCTTTCCCATCTCTTATGTCAGATTGGCGATAGGATTGTGATCGAGCGCCCCGGTTATCTCGGGTTGGGTATTGGTTAGATCTGTTGCGTTTTCTTCAAACCCCGGTGAAAGGCAAGTACTTAACCATAATTTGTAAATTTAATACTTGTGTTTCTCATTGATTCTAGTGTTAGATGCATGTAGAAACCCATTTTTATGCCCTAAGGTTTGATTTACTCTACTTTCTTTTATTTAATCTTGATGTGGGGCCCGTGGGGAGACCTGATCAGATCTGGTCCGATCAAAGGGCCGGACATGCCTGGGCGATATATGCTTGTGAGGTTGATCACTGGTATTGATCAGTGGGGCCCACTACTCATGCACCTTGATGTGTCAGGCGTGATGCCCATTGTTATGGAGACTGGGTTCTATGTTGAGTGAGGAGGGGCAGTTTTGGACCTGAATATATTGGGAGAAGGGAGTCTCCACATGTATAGGACCTGTTTTGAACTTGAGTAGGTATTGGAAATTAAATAATAAAAGGAGACTCCATGTAAGAATGGTTTGACCTGTACATGAATTAAAAAGAAAAACAAAAGGGCACTAGAGAGGGACAGAGTCACATGTGCAGACCGTTGGATCATTTTTTATGTTTCTTTTTATGGACTTAATCATGTGGTGGGGCCAAGGGGAGTGACCTGATGATCTCCGGACCATAGATCTATTAGTGGGGCCCTAGTGGTTTTATATACCTAAATTTAGACCCTTTGGCTTATTATGAATGTGGAAAGTGTTTTGGATAAGGTCCTCAGATTTTCTAAAATTTTAAATTAAGATTGTGATTTATCATTATTATTTACAAATTAATATTAAATGATATCTTTGGTTTTTAATGTGTTAAAATTATATGTTTATAGCTTTCGTTTTTAATGTGTTAAAATTATATGTTTATACCTTATTAATCGGATCATTGGACCGAGTAAATAACGTCCGGGCAAACGGTATCTTACTAACGTGGGTTTTAGTGCCTGGTATGACCTCGGAGAGATCCTAATAGATTCGAGCTCAACCCATCTTTATTGGAAAACCTATAATTGGGTCTCTGCACCATTAATTGAGAAGGGATGTATTGATCTTTTATCTATTTAGAGATTCTTATGGTTGTTGGGTACGAGACCTTATGTTTGACTTTGGGATTGGGTTGTTGTTATTCTTTGACCTTCGGGTTTGCATACATGATTGAAATTGATGTTGGTCTATTAGCTGCATACCCTATATTGATTGGATATGGACCGTGATGTGGCTTGGCAATCGACTGAGAAATTGTAGAGGTTTATTCGAATGATATCGATATTGATTGTGGATTGTTGTGCAGCCAGCCCTTCACTTTGACTTAGGTTTCTATGTCAGAGCATTACAGATCACTAGGTTTATTCTATTATGATATGTATATATATATGTACATCGATTGGGTCGTAATTGAACGACTGGAGTTGTAATTGGAAGGCTGATCACCGATGTGAACGGACACTGTAATATCCGCATTGATTGTTTGACCGGTATTCCGGATTATCGATCGGTTTATGACCGCCGACGTGATTTAGATAGTTAGGGTTGACCACCCAAAGCAGTTGCATTGCTTCTGTGTGATTATTGTATTGCTCTATTGTGTAGATTGGATTTAGGTTATACGTTCTTTTCATCATTGTCATATTGTTATTCTCTTATGATTATTACATGTCATTACTCACATTGAACTTGTGTTTTAATTATAAATTATGCTTTCGTACTTGCTGTTTACTTTGTTTATTGGTGCATAGGTACCGATTCCTACCCTACCGAGGAGACGGAGGAGGATCAAACGTTTTACCTATGCACCAATAAACAAAGTAAACAGCAAGTACGAAAGCATAATTTATAATTAAAACACAAGTTCAATGTGAGTAATGACATGTAATAATCATAAGAGAATAACAATATGACAATGATGAAAAGAACGTATAACCTAAATCCAATCTACACAATAGAGCAATACAATAATCACACAGAAGCAAATGCCACTGCTTTGGGTGGTTAGCCCTAACTATCTAAATCACGTCGGCAGTCATAAACCGATCGATAATCCGGAATACCGGTGAAACAATCAATGCGGATATTACAGTGTCCGTTCACATCGGTGATGAGCCGTCCAATTACAACTGCAGTCGTTCAATTATGACCCAATCGATGTACATATATATATACATATCATAATAGAATAAACCAAGTGATCTGTAATGCTCTGACATAGAAAGCTAAGTCAAAGTGAAGGGCTGGCTGCACAACAATCCACAATCAATATCGATATCATTCGAATAAACCTCTACAATTTCTCAATCAATTGCCAAGCCACATCACAGTCCATATCCAATCAATATAGGGTATGCAGCTAATAGACCAACATCAATCTCAATCATGTATGCAAACCCGAAGGTCAAAGAATAACAACAACCCAATCCTAAAGTCAAACATAAGGTCTCATACCTAATAACCATAGGAATCTCTAAATAGATAAAAGGTCAACGCATCCTTTCTCGATCAATGGTGCATAGACCCAATTAAGGGTTTTCCAATAAAGATGGGTTGAGCTCGAATCTATTAGGATTTCCCCGAGGTTATATGAAGTACTAAACCCTATGTTAGTAATATACCATGTGCCCAGACGATATTTACTCAGTCCAATGATTCAATTATTAGTTCCCAAAAATATAAATTTATCACATTAAAAACCAAAGATATCATTTAAATATTAATTTGCAAATAATAACCATAATGTATAATTTTAGAAAACCTAAGGATTCCATTCATAATATTTTCCAAATTCAAGTGTTGAAAATAAATATTCCAAAAGTTGCATGTGGATTCAAAAACATGCCTAGGTCAAATGCTCCCATCCAAAACGTGTCCATCATAATGATTTTCCATTCTTTATTTCTATTCAATGTTAGGGTCATGTTACCAGGTCATCAGGTCACCGTCCCCAACACAGATCCCTTTGTTTTCTTCTAATTCATGTACACGCTGAAAACTACACAGAACCCTTTTTTTCCAACATAGCCTCACGCCTAATGTAATAAGATGCTAAGATAGTGGACCCCACTGATCAATACCAGTGATCAATCTCACAAGCATATATCGCCCAGGCATGTCCGGCCCTTTGATCGGACCAGATCTGATCAGGTCTCCCCACGGGCTCCACATCAAGATTAAATAAAAGAAAGTAGAGTAAATCAAACCTTAGGGCATAAAAAATGGGTTTCTACATGCATCTAGCACTAGAATCAACGAAAAACACAAGCATCAAATTTACAAATTATGGGTAAGTATTTTCCTTTCACCGGGGTTTGAAGAAAACACAACAGATCTAACCAATACCCAACCCGAGATAACCGGGGCGCTCTATCACAATCCTATCGCCAATCTGACATAACAGATGGGAAAGAAATGCCCAGATGAGCAGATCTATTATAACCCTACCCAAAACCTAACATTGGAAAGAAGAAGAAGATAACCCAAGAGTATAGATTTACTTCTCTAATGGCTTGAGGAGATGATTACCTGAGATTAGAAAGTCGAACCAAGAACGATGGTATCCTCTGATCTTGATTCTGACGGCTGGATCCTAAAGTTGCAGAGGCTTGGGAAGTTGAAAGAGGAAGAAGACGAGGAAGAAGAACCGAGAGGAGTTGCAGAGATAAGTGGGAAGAGATAAGGACGAGCGTTTAAAATAAGGATTAGGTTAATGGGCTTAAGTTATTGGGTCAAAACTAATGGTCAGGTCATCTACCCATCAACCCAACTCACCAATCCACACATCTAATCTAACGCGTGCCCCACTTAATCCTAACCACTTAAATAACTAAAATACATCCAATTAAAATAATACTAATATTCTAATTAAAATATAATAATATATTAAAAAAAAAAGAAGTGGGATCGAGATCTTACAAGCATCCCGAGCCTATGTGTCTTATCCAATCTTAATACATTTTAAAACACTCCCTTTCTCAATCTACTTTTTCAAGTGAATGTTGCAGATAATCCATCTAACAAAAGTAGATCTTCTTGACTTTGCAAGCCATATGCTTTGGAATGGATGGTTAAAATTGAAACTCCCCTTTGTCTAATGATTGCCCAATCTGTGGTCTTGGATCTAATGACTAGCAACATTCAATCAAATAGATTTTTCTTTTGAAACTATAAAAGGCCATAAAGATCTAAAAGTAAAGGCTTAAAGCTGAAGATTTACAAGGGCCATCAAATAATCCACCAATTGGTAGGAAGTAGTTACTCATCCACAACCCTAATAAATTAAATCACTAAAAAGTGGTGGTCCAATTTAGATTTTCAGCTAGACTCCCTGATTGTTTAGAAAGAAATTTGGTAATCTGGGGGATTTTCAATTCATATCAATGGATAGTTAATTGTTCATTGATAAAATCAGAAAAAGAGAATTTCTATCATTCTCTTAAATGTCACAAAAAGGTCTTTGGAATTCTTCAAGTTTTAAAATTTAAAATCATTCTTTTAATTTGTCCTATACGAAGAAGATTTATAATTCTTCTACTTATGAAATTATTTCAATACAAATTCTTCATTGTGTTCATACTCTTTGGCCATCAAACAAGCCCAAAAAGAAGATCAAAATTTTACCCAAAAGAAATCAAAATTGTCCAAATGAAAAATGAGAATTTAGAGGAGAAAAAAGAAAACTTGGATACTTACACCCCAAAAGCCATACAATACGTCTTGTTAAATTGTCTCCATATATCTTACTGGACACCTGAAACTGCCAATATAGCCCATGAAAAATGTACAAAAAAAATGCCAGATTTATACACAATTGGACTCACATTAAACCAATTCAAGGTGGTATTATGGATTTATGGTACTCCACCATTGAATGTGGGCCTTGAGAGTGTTGTTTGATGGGACAGGGGAGTTCTTTGACCGAGTTGAATTTGTTCAAAGTGGGGACGATCAAACGGTGGGACAAGCAGTGGGTCATTAGGCCATTTCTTGCCTTTTTCATCTTAGCCAAGCATTTTGAAGAATCTGGTCAAAGATTTAAAATACTCGATTTTAACACCAAAAAAAAAACTTATTTAAAAAAGTAGATTGAGAAAAGGGGTGTTTTAAAATGTATTAGGATTGGATATGCCACATAGGTTCGGGATGCTATTCTGGGTATTATTTTCAAATGGGTGCTATTATGAGAATTAGTTTAATTGAGGGTGCTATTATAGGAAAAAACTCTAGAAATATAGGGATGGTAATTGAAGGAGGAGAAGAGAGAAATTGAAAACACAGCGGAAAACTAATCTATTTCATTTTAGTAAAACTGAATTACATCTATCGATATATAGAAAACCAAAAGTAAACTTGCTAAAGTAGAATCCTAACCACAATAGGAAATATAATTCTAAGAGATACCCAAAATCTCTCTAACCTAAGAAAGAGCTATTTCCAATAATACCCTAACTCACAAAGCGTCACTCGCCCAACCCTCCGGTGTGTGTGCTGAATTGGCAATAACTTCAACACTCCCCCTTAGAGCTAACTCCAGGCATCATCGTGTTAAGTTTCCAGTAGAGATTGTAGAACTTCAGAAACCACATCCTTCACTATATGTTGATTCCAATGCGGGATAACTTTTTTCAAATGCTCCAGCAACATGTTTCGGATTTGGCTTCCTTATATGCAATCATCTTCGCGGTTCCTATCATTTGGTTTCGTCGTCCTCACCTTCAAGCTACGAAGGAAACTCCTCTTCTGACGTACAACGCTTTTCCTCCATGGATATTCCGGAATATGCACACTTGTCTTCCAAAGATCGATGTGTTTCTTCGAAGATTTCTGATTTTGAGAACTATCTTTTTTTTATGCTGCTCATTGAGGATTTGATCCCGTCCCTATTTAATCATCCTCCCCTATTTCGAATCTTCTTCCTTAAGATAATTCTACAATTGATCTTCAAGATCAAATGTATCTAGCAACACCCCATCTACTGACCACAACAATGATGTTTCATCTCCCTCTGTTTCCTTCCCTTGGAATCAAAATGTAGCTTCTCTTTGGAATCAGAATGGCTGGACGCTCCCCGAATATCTGCCACAAATTGTTTCAAATTCCCTTCTTCAATCTCTCCAAGTCTTAACTCTCAATCCACATCAGGATGACCAGCCTTACTGGAAAGGAAATTCTTCTCAATCTCTTTCTTTCAAAGAGGCTTGGCATATCAACCGCAGTCGAAGTCAAAGAGTGGACTGGGCTCCCCAAGTTTGGAATTCCCTGATGTAGCGTAGGATCTCTTTCTTTACTTGGGGAATGATGCACAGGAGGACTCCAACTCTATCCTGGGTGCAATCTCTTGGTATTAGTCTTGCCCCAAGATGCAGTCTTTGTTTGAGTAACTCTGAATCAGATTTGCGCCTCTTTTTCTTTTACCCTTTTGCTTCCTCTCTATGGTCTTGGATTTTGGTCGCAGCTGGCATCAGACCTCCTTTTTGTTTCTCTCCTTCTTGGATTTGGAATAAGCTCTCCTCTAACTGTGACAAGACAGCATGCAAAGGTGTCTCTTCTATTTTCTTCTCCACTGTTTTTACTATTTGGAAACGCAGAAATGACCAAATTTTTAGAGATATTAGAGCCTCTCAGATGAAGGCGAAAAATTACATGGCTGATCCTCTCTCAGTCAGATAGATAAGCCATTTTCTGGCAGGCCTCTCCATGAATTTCGTAATTTTTTGTCTTCAACTAGCAGATTTTGATCTTCTGGCTGAAAGTGTGGTGCAGTGCTTGTTTGTGGTGGTGTGGTAAATGCTCGTCAGTGCTGTTTATGTTTGATGGTCCTGCACTGTTTTGGCTTCAGCTGTATAGTTGGTTTTGTTGTGGAACTATGCAATTTGTTGGTCCTGCAGTGTTTCAGATTCAACCTTATAGCTGGTTTCTAGTTTCTCTTATTCTTTTTCTTCTGCCTGCTCTCTTTAAGTTGTTTGTCTGATTCTCTAGTCTTTTTGGGGTGGCTTTTTTGCCCCTTGGTTTCCTTGGGTTGGCCTTTTTTTGTTAGCCTCCCTTTTCTTTTGTGTTTTGGGGGCTTTTTGCCCATTTTCTCTATTTTCTCTCAATACAAATTATCCTTATAGCAAAAAAAGACAATGATGTTTCATCAAAGATTACATCACGTGATATGTAAGTCCTCCCTGCTACTGGGTCGTAGCATAGCCAACCTTCCCTGCAGTTGTCACACCCCTACAAAGATACACCGCATTGCTCTTTTGTCAAGTTTTGTTTGCTCATCATTTGTAAGAAAAACATAGCAGAAACACGTGAAGATATTTCACCGAAGGTACTTTGCTTTTAAGAAACTTCTCATATGGAGAAGAATAACCTAGCCGAGGTTACAGAAGACGATAGATCAAATATGCTGTAGTTGCCATGCTCTCTGACCAAAATCACAGCCATACGTTCTTAGAATGCATCATACATCGACAAACCTCCCCAAAATAACGATCTTTTATTCTGCTACTCCGTTTTGCTGTAGAGTATTGGGACAAGTAAGTTGCCTTCGTATTCTATATTTCTTCAGGCATACTTCAAACTCATTTGAAGTGTACTCTCACCCATTCTCAAATCGAATGTAGCTAAACTTGCTTCTTCAACACGAGATTCCCAAAGCTTCTCAAAAGCTTCCAATTCTCCTTCATGAAATATACCCATGTATACCTTGAGAAGTCATCCATGAAAGTAATCATGTACTACTTTTCTGAAACCAATGGAACTTTTACTTTCCTAAACACATTTGTATGCATTGATTCTAGAGGTTCTTTGGATTCAAATTGTGACTCTTGGAATGGTACGTAACCTGTGAACCTTGCCATATTGACATCCTGCACATACAGTTTCAGAAAAGACCTTATTAATTAAGTGGTTGAGTGTTTCCCAAATGAGACATCCACCCACTTAATTAACCAGCCATCCATATACCTGAGTTACCAACCCCCAGTTGAACCTAACTTTCTTCTTCCTTCCATAAAGAGAGACTCACAAACTATGTGCCATGAGGTTTGTAAGATACTGAAACATGATTTGATGATATTTAGTATTCTTAAATCATATATGTTATAATATTAGAAAGAATAAAGCTTAAATGTTACTTTAGGAAAAAACCCTAAATTCCCAATCAGATAATGGAAAATTTCAATTCGACCATGGGGTCAAATCCTATGGCGATTGGCTATAGTGGGACTCCCAATGGGATCCCATGACCAGCCCCATTCACTTCACCTTTTGCACATGTACATTGAAACGGGTTCTTCCCCAATCATGTTTTTGAGATAGTTTCTACCAAATTAGAATGAGATTAGGGATTATTTTTGTATTAACTTACATAGAAACAAAAGGGGAACCATGCATGTATTGTAAACAAAAGGGGAGTCATCCATATGGTGGGTTGTGTGAAGGCGAGGAAAGAAGAAGAAGAGTTGCAGGTCTTTAATGATATGGTCAATGAATGCAATTTGGTCAAAAATGTACGAACAACTCTGCTGTAGTTTTATTATTTTCCTACTTAATTCCCCTTCTTTTATTTTTTCTTTCTTTCTTCTTTTATTTTCTTTTCTACCAGTTTGGCTCACTAACTAAGGAGTGAGACTTCTAACATGAGGATGAGGGATGTAGTGTGAAACAAAGGTGCCTTTGCCACTGATTCATCATTGGTTCAACACTTCAGCTTCAGCGCATCTTGATCCATTTATTTTGTTGCATTTTATTCAGTATTCTTTGGCTATTTATAGAGTTCGATCCTAATCACACCATAGATCTAATATAATCTAATCCTAATCACATTATCACACAAACTTATCAATCTAACATATAACCTACTTCTAATCTCATCATAAATCTGATAACCTAATTAATTTTTCTCACAAGCAGCGAAATAAACAACAAAAGTAGAGGAGGAGAACTATTAGTAACTAGTATATTATCTACATAAATGAGAAAAATATAGGCCAAATAATGAGGAATCAGTCAAACTACAGAAGAAACCAATGAGGTAAAGAAGGAAATGAATCTGTAAAACCAAGCTTGTGGCGCTTGTTTAAGACCATATGATATAAAGCACGCTTGAACATACAATTACAAACATGCTTATGAGAATGTGAGTCTGTAGCTCCAGGAGGTTACTCCATCTACATGGGCTCCTTCAAATGAAAAAAAAAAAGGGTTCTTTACACATAAGAAAAGGTCCAATTGCACTTGGTTTAATCACTTGACTGAATCAACAGCAACTAATTGAAGGCTTTGCAACAATACAAGGTTTCAGTCTCTGTGAACTGCCATCAGCTATTTATTAAGTGCTTAAGATTCATGAGAAATCGGGAATTTCTTTTAATTCATAAAAAAGGTGCCTAAAATTATCTACATTTCCTAGTTAATGGAACTTACCCAGTGCATTAAGATATTCAATCAGAGGTATCTGACTGTCCTTGTCATCGATCTTCCGGAGGAAAATGGAATCAGTAACACAGTATTCTGCCGCAGGGAAAAAGGGACTCACAACCAAGTCACCACTTTTGTAATGCATGTTTTTAGACCCAATAATTCTCCCCAAGCCAAAAGAGCTGACCACCTAACAGAAAGAAATAAATAAATAAATAATTTGAAAGTAATTATTTACTATATTAATAATCATATTCTTCAATTTTTATTTTAAAAAATGAACTCCATAGAAGAGAAGATAATGAAGAAGCATCATTTGCTTAATGAAGAAACAAATTTTTTATGGGGTTGCATGTGAGCTATTCAGGAATCTCCAAAGTCCAATCCATTTAGTTGTTGGGCTGTAGGTTAGTGTTGTGCGCGCGCGTGCAGAAACACGAAATCTGCGATCGAATAACCATGCCACGCAAGAGAGAAACAAGAATTTTACATTGTTCGGCAAAATCGCCTACGTCCACGGCAAGAGAGCAATAACTCATATCTTGACTCTCTTCAAAGTCTAAGGTTACAGATTACATCATATATATAATCTTTGCTTTCTTTGTCTAAAAGAAAACCCCAGTACAATGACCAAAATACCCTAACCTTGAACCCGATCACTCCAGTAAACCTAGAATACAAGACATAAATACAACCAATAAACCACGAATACAAGACATAAACACAACAATTGTTATCAAAGCAATGCACGCAGACAACCCAACAATTGGTTCTCTTTGGCCGTAGACGTAGGCACTATGCCGAACCACGTAAAATAACTCGTGTGGTTTCTCTCTTTTTGTGTGTGGCTTGATTATTAATCACAGGTTTCGCGCTTCCCCAGGCACACGCACAATAGTTAACCATGTAAACTAGTTCATGGGCTTGATAGTGAAGCCCATTCCAATCATGACAGATACAACTGAACTGTGTTGACCCATCTAAGTGAGCATTGAGGAAGTCGTTCACTATGGCCAGACCCATATAGTTATCAGGCCAAATTAGATCCGTTTCCTGCCCATGGGCATAAAAAGTTAGGGCATGTTTGTTTGCTTAAGATTTATATAAGAGTTAAATACATAGCAATTCATGGTCAAATGAGCTTTCTCCATTGAATTATTGTTAAAGGGGTAATAGGGTGAAGGATATAAGGGAGCAATGTAGATGGGGCCTTTGCTCTTCTAGGATTGAACTACTAGGGTGATGTGCTTGGGTATTCATTTCCCCTCATCCCTTGAATCAATTTCAAAGAACGAGAAGTGCCAACACCTCTCAACCATGAGTGTGTTGGCCTCATAGTCAAAGCTTTTTCTCTCTCTCTTTCTCTTTCTCTTTCTCTTTTTTTTTTCTGTGTTGGGATACTGGCCTACAACTATCCCGGGATCTGTGTGTGAAACGAAGGTGCCAACACCAGTCAACCATGACTGTGTTGAAGGAGGAAATTTGAATATCTATTTTAGATATTGACCTTCGATTCTTCATTTTAAGTTTAACCACTTAAAGAAACAATTCCCAAGAATTCAATTACATGAGATTGAAGGCATGGAAATCAAGAACACAGAGACAATGAGAAAAAAGAGCATGCTGAAACCACACTTCCATTACTTGGATAAAATTTCGCTGAGTGTTGACTATACATATATATATATAGATATCCAATCTCTTAGACTCGGTCAGTTACATATGTGAGGAGGACTCAGACATGAGCTGCACTGAGTTGCCCAAACGGTTGTTAACAGTTGTTGTGTCATCAGGGCTAAACAGTCCCTTCGTTGAGGAAATTTGACACTCATGTTTAGGATAACTTTTAGATTGTCCCTCTCATTATCTGACAAGGGTTTTTTGGATTGACCCTCTTAGATACTTGGCAAGGATCCTACGTCCTCTTCTAAACCATTCTAACAAACCCTGTCAATTGTTTGAAAATGCCGCCAAAATCTCAAGATATCGCGTACAGATTAAATGCGGAAATAATGATGATCGAAGATCATACTTGCGAGATCTCTCTGATTTGACCTCGGTAACACAGCAACTCGAAAATTCCAAGATCTTCTACTGTATTCCTCTATGCTAGAATCCGCACCAAGGAGTGTGCCTCTTCTGCGAGTTCTCTCTGCTCTCAAAAATGAGATTTCTCTTGTGTGTTTTACCTAGAGAGCAATAGCACATATATATAGTCTATAATAGGGACCCTAAGAAGTAAATAAGGAATATGCTTCTTATGGAATCAGGAAACCCTAATTTGACCCAAATTAGAATCCTAGTTTCATAAATTACAATTCAGTCCACTAGAGAATTTTAATTGCACTCCTATCCTTATTCTCAAAATAATATTTCGAGCTTCTTGTTCTTAAATGCTTATTAATCTCCCCACGTTAAGATTTCAGATATCCATCGATTAAATAATTACTGACATCTCCCACTTAATCGATATCTTTATAATTCCTTGAGACCTAACGCTCAACTTATTTGATATGTCGGACACAAAGTCCACCTGCAGGGTTTGACATTATCAAAACTTATAAGTTTCATCAAGGGGATATCATCAATCCTTATCACGGGATGTGGATTCCGTCAATAAACTAATATGCACCATACATGTAGTGTAGTCATCCAATTTACTGAGATTATTGACCTATAAAAGATCTCACTCCTTTGTAAATCAAAATGTGAAACACTAAATGTATGTGTATATTATTTATGTCAGGATTAAGAGTACAAGCATTCATAATAACCAGTTTGATATTGATCGTCTTATATAGTCAGTATACAGACAATAAACCTAAAAGCAGTCATGTTTAATACACACAAGTGTACTAGCACAATGAGTTGAAACTATTCCGTTTTCCGCAGCTAAGACAAGCCTGCTGAAACAGTATGCTACAATCATACCGATGGTTTGTCCAAATCCATCTAGATTGTGAACAACTACTTATATTCTATAAAAACCGACAAACAAGTCTTCTGTATATAAGTTGAACTCTACACACCAACTTGTCTATTTTATAGAATAAGAGACACACATGCATAATATTAAACAATACAACCATTTGCCCATACATAATTCTCATAAAGATGAAACAACAAAACATACTAATAAATAAATCAGTCCAAGACAAATACATAAAAGTATGTTTTCAATATAAGTTTTCAACAATCTACCACTTAGACTTAAAACCTTGCTGACATGTTTTTCAACCCCATGCCTTCCACACGACTATCAAAGCTCTTTGCTGGTAAACTCTTTGTAAAAGGATCTGCCAGATTGTCCGTCGATGCAATCTTGGTCACAATTATATCACCTCTCTGTACGATTTCTCGTATGAGATGATACGTATGCTGGATGTGCTTACTCTTCTTATGCATCCTGGGTTCCTTTGCATTAGCCACCGCTCTGGTATTATCACAATAAAGAACTTCTAGATCCGTCAAGAAGTTTCTGATCCAAACTGCCTCCTTGGCTGCTTCAAAAGCTGCCATATATTCGGCTTCTATGGTAGAGTCAGCAGTACAAGATTGCTTGACACTCCTCCAATTTATAGCTCCACCTTCCAAGGTAAATACAAATCCTGAGGTCGACTTTCTGGCATCATTATCTGACTAGAAGTCCAAGTCAATGTACCCAGTGGGTATCAAGCTCTCGGCCTGGTAAATAGGCATAAAATTTCTAGTCCTCTTAAGGTACTTAAGTATATACTTTACTGTAGTCCAATTTTCTCTCCCTGGATTAGACTAGTATCTGCTAACCATGCCAACGGCAAAACAAATATCAGGTCTAGTATATAGCATTGCATACATGAGGCTTCCCACCGCCGAAGTATAAGGTACTTCTTTCATTTTTTTTTTCTATCTCATCAAGTGTCTTAGGACACTGATCCTTGGATAAAGTAATTCCATGCCTAAAAGGAAGAAATCCTTTCTTGGAGTCTAGCATGCTAAAGTGGGCAAGAATCGTATCAATATAAACTGCTTGAGATAAGCCCAACATTCTTTGTTTTCGATCTCGCAAGAGCTTGATCCCTAGAATGTGACTAGCTTCTCCTAAGACCTTCATATCGAACTGACTGTTCAACCATACTTTGACCGAAGACAATACCCCAACACCGTTTCCAATGAGTAGGATGTCATCTACATAAAGTATTAAGAAAGTCACTACACCGCCATTGCACCTCTTATGCACACAGGATTCATCAATGTTCTACTCAAAACCATAAGAGGTAATGGCTTGATCAAAACGAATGTTCCAAGATCTAGATGCTTGCTTAAGTCCATAAATGGACTTCTTAAGCTTGCACAACATGTGCTCACGACCATCAGCTACGAATCCATCTAGTTGTACCATATAGATACATTCATCAAAATTCCCATTAAGGAAAGCTGTCTTGACATCCATTTGCCAAATTTTGTAATCAAAATGAGCCGCAATGGATAAAAGAATTATGATGGATTTCATCATGGCTACTGGCGAGAAAGTCTCCTCATAATCGATTCCTTCTTTATGAGTAAATCCTTTCGCAACAAGCCTAGCTTTGAAGGTTTCAACCTTTCCATCCACCCCTCCTTTCTTCTTGTAGACCCACTTACAACCGATAGGTTTTATCCCCTCTAGTAGTTCTACAAGATCCCAGACTTGGTTAGAGTACATGGACTCCATTTCTATTTTCATAGCTTGTTGCCATAGATCTGCATCTTAATTTGTCTTGGAGTGCATCAATATAGTTACAGGTTCGGTATCTTGCTCGTCAGGGACTCTGTCGAATGACTCTCCCAAGAACGTATACCTCTTGAGTTGACGAATAACCCTCCCACTACGACGAGGCACATCCTATGTCTGTGTATTAATAGGGTCACATGGTGCTAAAACTATTCCTGGTGAACCATTATTTACATGCTGATCCGGCTCGTTACCCAGCATGTTATTGTTTTTAGCTGGAGTACCATCAGCTTCAATGAATAATAAATTTTGTTCCAAGAGATAAGCAGACACAAACAGATTACATAGTACAGGAGCTTTAAGCCCTGCACTAATAACTCCAAAAACAAAAGGCAACATAAGAAACTACAGGCATTTTTACCAGAAAACACTTGATTAACTACAAGTTAGGAATAACATTGGATTGAAGATAGATCCCATGGAAAAACTGAAAGCACCACACAAAAAAAAAAAAAAAAAATGGGAGTGATTAGTGGGAGATAGTCAAGCAACCACGGATATTACATGCACCCTAGCCTAGACTAAGAAGGATACTGTGTATTATTCAAAAAGGAATGATACTGTGCAATTATCTTTCCTACCCCATTACGTTTATCTTGTCCTGCCGCAAAGTTTCTTGGTCTTGATTGCAATCAACCAATCTGTCCAGTTTTATTTTTGGTAAAAAATGGAATCTAATTAAGCATTATTCTATCTTTGCATTACTCATACATCCACAAATTTGTTATTTTAATCTGCCCAAAATCAGTTAAAAATGTTGAAGAGTGGGCTCCACCCAAAGGGGAATATTAAAAAATATTTCCGCCGTCTACTAACGCTTAGAGGTTTTGGTATGAATGGTTAATTAAAAAAATTTAAGATGATATAAGAGGCAATCCGTCGTGAGTTTAAATCCCAAAGAAAAATATTAAAAAATATTTCTATTGTCTCTACTAATGCATCGAGGCTTCTTCCAATAAAAAAAAACAAGGCATTTTGCAACTTCTCTAATATGACTCGGTGTTAGCATCTGGTGATGGTGCCACATGTGATCACATGTGGTGGGCTACAGCCAACAGAAATGATAACCCTCAGGTAGAAGTATTGAATGGTTGTGTGAACTCAAGTTGCTACAAATAGGGAGCTGATCATCCCTCTCTGAACACATTTTTCTTCATTTGGTTGAGAGAAGAGGGGGACAAAAGAGAGAAGTTATCATCTTGGGGAAACCTCTAATTTAGTCGATGCATTCTGTGAGTTAGCATGTGACAATGCACCCACTGAGCCCTATTTGGAACATTTAAAAAAAAAAAAAATTTATGGGTAGGCCCATTAAACTTGATCTAACTAGGCATTATTTTTATTAATGCATGTGCCTATGCTCTCTTTTTACTGGGCCACATCAGCAATAAGAGTTAGCATTCACACACAACCTATTTGCAGATTGTTTAGCTAATATTAGCAAGATTCTAAGCAGGGCTCCCTGCTGGATATATGTGAGCTTCTGAATGAATTATTGATGTGGGACCCACTATATTTAACACATCCACTCAAACAACCATATACGTAAAATCCACTTGATATGATATAAAACCATCAATCAACCTCATGACCATCATGTTGTTCTACATGGAACTCATGGCTCCAATCCTTTCATCCATATACGCCCATATGCACTCATTTATATTATCTACATGGGACTCACTAATTCACCCATCTACATGGGACTCGCTAAATTAAAAATCGACCAACAACTTGTATACAGCTACTAGATGAAGGACGCCACCATCTGCCCATATACCACTCTATCTGACATGCGTAACACTCTGTGACATTAGATAGGGCCCATTAGATAAATAGTCACCCCAACAACGTCCAAAATTAGAGAGGGCCCATTATGATAATCACTTCTTGATGTGTAACACTGTGGTTACTAACATTTAGTGGTCCCACTCTGATTGACAAGAAATGGATTTCATGACGTTTTAACATTATATGATATAATATTAAATGGGTCCCGCCATGATTGAAAACATGATCATCAATCAATATTGGTCGGGTCTCAATTGGATTTACCATCAAAAGATGGGTTATATTATTTTTGCCTTAGATGATCCACCCGATTTCTAATTTTGTGCATGTCGCAGGGTCAATCGTTTATTATCTCTCCATTTCTTGTTTTTGGACATTATCGTTTATAAAGTGCATAACACTTGCATAGTTGCATATTAGACAATCCAAGAAAAGTAGGAAAAAAAAAATTTTCTTTTTTAAGAATTTGAAGATTTTTTTTTTCCCAGTAGCTATATCCTTCTAGAAAACTTTGTACAATAAATAAAGAACCGTGCTACTCAGAAGGCCGAGCTATGTGCCTGATCCCAGCTGGAACTGGGATCTCATTTGCAAGATGAGATCCCAAAGTCCAGTTGGGATCGGGCACACGGCCCGGCCTTGTGTAGACTTTTTCATAAATAAATTTTCCAAAAAAATAGTCATATCTTAATATAATGTGAAAATCATAACGTTTGACAATTTATACGAATTCAACATAAAATAATTATATTTAGAAAATGAAAGATCATATTTTTCAATATATGTATTGTATTCTTACCGTTTCTTGTGCATCCAAATAGCCCTTGCATGGTAGATTATTAGCATATATATATAGGTGTTAATAAGTTCACAAGGGTGTTTTAGACGTAAAGAAAAAGAATGTGCCAGATTCTAGTAAAATTTTAGACAAAACAAGTTTTGATCAATGAATTAATGGATTCTTTTAACATTTCATTTAAAACGCAGTGTGTTTGCAATAATTAGTCAAAGGAAGGAGGGCTTCACAAAATAGCCTGGGGAAGGCTTTTGGGATCCCCCGCTGCATAGATTTAAATTATAAGCCCAAGGCCACGACTTGAATTTTGGGAGTTGGACAAAGTCTCGAGGTATTTGTATCCTAATTCTTTCTCATTGCAACCTTACTTAGCTCATTGGATCACTTTACTTCAAGATATATATTACCCAAGCAGATTCTCACAATATACAACTATACTCATCATGGTCAAACACGTACTGTATGGGCAGACAAAGAGTTCCATCCGAAAATGCTTGGCGATGTGTGTTAGAACTTAGAAGTACTCATCTCAAAGATGATTTATCTCCAGAATCCAGATTTACCGAGTTGAGCTTGCTCAGCCTTGAGTTGACTCACAAGTTTTTTTTTTTTTTTTTAATCTGTTTTTACTACAGTATGGGTTAAAGACTTAAAGTTCTTTGAGGGAGCCAAAGATTCTCGTGCCAGTTTTGGAGGCAGACCCAAGAGTCCGGAGGGCAACCACCCCCTGACCCTGTAACCCTATATCCAGGTAGGCCCTTGTCTACTCACTGCAGGCTACCAACCAGCTTGCCTACATTTAGCCATTCTTTCACAGGCACCCACGATGAGGCACGTACGAATGCCTGAAAGGGAATCTATGGTTGAGGCATTCCCATGATCCCATCAGCAGTAGGCCCCACCAATTAGAGCTCATCAGAAGGTGGACCCATCAAAACACTCCTAAATAATGACACTGTAGCTGTAACTAAATTATTTGGGCAATTCAGTGTAACTCACGTAGACATTCTCTTTTTTGAAAAATTTTAAATATAATAATAATTTTTTAAATACATAGAAATACTCCGTGTGTACAAATGCTGCTTCAGGGGTGGTAGACGATGAGTGTGTGTAGCGTGTACTCTATTATGATTTATGTGTATCTGTCACAAATCAAATGGATTTGGATTTGCTAAGGCAGCATACCTGGTTGATCTCCAACTGAGGTAGGTCGAGTCCACCTTTCAGGCCACTCATCATGGACCGAAGGTAGGGATCGACGGAGAGCAAGAGGATCTGAACAGCCACGTGGCCTTCTGGAATGGAATCAACACTTAAATCTACCCTCGCTGTACGGATCTTAAGATGTTCGGACGTTGGAACGCCCTCTGCAACGTATGATGATAAAAACCATTCCTTGCTTTCCACCTTCTTCGTCATAATCTCTCTCTCTCTCTCTTTTCTTCCTTTTGCCATATAAAGATGGCCAAGAAAGTGGGATGGAGTGGAGGTGGAGTGGTGTACACTTAAAAGGCCTCTTTTTAAGGATTTTTAATAGGAGTTTAGCATGTTGGATTATTTTTTTTTCAGATGATATGATATTTTATACCCCCAATATTTGTAAATGTCTTATTTCTTTGACCGCGTTTGAAAATTACAGCCACCCAAAAGGTCTTATAATATCTTTGGGCCATTTTATTTATTTTAAGAGATAATAAAAAATAGGTCAAATTAAAAAATATCATATGTCAAAAATTACATTTACCTTTTACCAAAAAAAAGAAAAATAAAAAAACTGCTTTTCAATGTCACTAAATGAAAAAATCTCATTTTTTTTTTACTAAGAGATAAAAAAATTACATTCATATTTCACTAAATGACAAAAAGGCCATCACTTTTTAAGTTGACCTTTTTTGTAACTTAATTTGACCGCTCATTCACCATACTATAAATATAATTAGCTATACTTAGACCCACACACGCAGTCTGTCAGCGTCTCTAAATCTCATTTTTGGTTTGTAAATTAACTTGTTCTCAATCTGTGTCTTACCCACCCCTTTCGTTGTAAGAGTACAGTGAAACTTGTTTACAAAGGGTTCCAGGTATGGTAAAACTAGGAACGTCAAATGTGTCATGCCGGCTGGATGAGGGGTTCGCCCGGTGTCGTGCCAGAGTCGCATTGGGTCGTACTGTGTTTTCGTGTCTATCGTGCCATTGGCTTCATGTGGTTTTTACCTTTTAGGCTAAAAAATTTTTAAAAAGATTTACACTAAAAAAATTAGAAATACACACAAAGAAGAGTATTGCACACAAATTTAAGTGATTTCGTCAAATTCGACCTATTCCATTGAGAAGATAACCATTTTGATATTTTCTAGTTGAAGATTTTTCAATAGTATTACATTCCAAATGTGGGCATTAATTTGTGATGGGGCCCACTTCTGTTTACATATGAGTGGACTCCACTTATAAAGATACACCCCTCATAATGAGTTTCATGGTAATGTGGATAAGAATAGCCTGAGTTTTATTCGACTCTCAATCCCTTTATCATATCTTCATTTAAATTCAAATTGAGAGAGATTGATCTAATTCTTTATTTTAATCATTCGAAATCTTTATGGTTTTTTAGATTAAAAAATAAAAAAATAAAAAAAATTATAATTTTTTATATTTACATTAAAAATATCAAATATTCGTACCTGTAATATGAACGAAAAGCAAGGCCGGTGGAAGACTAGTTGAAAGTGGCGTGATTTTCGATTCTTGGACGCTGCATGGCTATTTTTTTGTGTCGGTTACACCCACCAAGCCACCGGCATTGCTTTCGAAGGTGTCTTAAGTCATACCAACGCGAAATTTTGAAGGAACGCTGATTTGACCATCCACCTGACACGTTGATTTTTCGGTTTTTATAGGGTGGTGGGTTATGCACCCACTCTATAAAGAGTGGGTGTACGGCCTAAGCTTCCTCTCTGTATAATTTAGCCAAGGAATCTCTGGATATTAGGGTGCTCTGGATATTAGGGTGCACCCACTCTACTGTTAGGTCTGTACCTGACCTATTAGTGAAATGATAGTTTCACCATTTTGTCTGCCTTGTCTCCCATGTCTGCCAGCACGTTAAAGTCTTCACATGGTCATGACCTGGGTTTCATATAGCCGGACTGCGTTTCATCTTCTCCAACAAGATGGGTGGGTTTCAGTCAGCCCTCTCTTTGGATGGTGGACCCCACATATCCTATTCCACAAAAATACTAGATCATCATGGTTGCCCAAGGATCCACACTCAGATGTGTGGGTCTGATTTTCGATCAAGTAGGCCATGGGCCCCACAGCTGCAGCAGAAGGGGAGATGGGCAAAAAGGGTCTATTTTTTTTTTGCGTTGATACCACGACCCAGGTGGTCCACCTGATGGCCAATCTGATCGGTGGATCAGAAGGAAGACCCACGGGCGACCCAATAGGTGGTGGACCCGTGTGAGGTGAACCCCATTTGGTCCACCATCCAAAGAGCCAAAGGAGGCATGGCGGTAATGAAGAAGAAAGGGGATAATTCCATATTTTTTGGACTGTGGGGCCATTGGGCCATTGAATTCAGATCGGGACCATAGATCTTGTTGTGGGGCCCTGGGCGACCTTGAAGGTGAGGTATGATCTGAACCCTGATCAGTGGGGCCCACAATTTCTGCATTCTCCTGCGATTCCACTATTCCTGGAGATGGAAGAAACCGGCACGGATCTGACGTCGACGAGGTGCAGATGATCTGCAAATCATCCACGGCCAAGAGGTTCTCCTATGCAGATTTCAATCGACTGCACAGGGCATTTTCCTTCCACTCCAAAACCTCCAGATCTTCCTTCACCCTGCTCCCGCGAGAGGACCGCAGATGAACAGATCTCCTCTTCAGCGTCGATCTCTCCGGCCGAGATCAGCCGCAGATGAACAGAACTCCCCTTTCAGCGTCAATCTCTCCGGCAGATCAGCATCGGCTCGACCGAGTTTCAAGGCATCGATCACATCTTTCTGATTCAAGACGAACTCCATCGAATGAGGAAGATAAGAGACATGAAAACTTCTCGATTTCGGCGCCCCGTACAAGGAAATAGGTCCAGCTAGGCATCAGGCCATATGTCGGGCCAAATATGTCAGGCCATTTAGATCTGAGACGTGGAGGAGTGAAAAGACTGATGTGCAGCCTATATTATAACAGGCATCTAGAGTGGGTGTATATATGAAATAGAGTGGGTGCATTTATAACTTCCCTTTTTATATGTAGAACCTAACATATGTTGAAGAGTACCCTGTTGATTGCGATGCCCAACCACTTGAAGATGAATGACAATGAAAGGGAATGCATTTATTAAGGGCGTTTTTGGTAATTAATTAGTTTTTTTTTTTTTTTGTAATTAACTAGTTAAGTTAAAGTAAAGTGAATTCAGACAACAAGTGACAAGGGGTCATATCAAAAGTACACAATTTTAAAATTTTCTTTAAACTTTTCAAAAAAAATAAAAAAATGCAACCTCCTTTCGATCTCTGATAAAAGACAAAAAGAATTCACTTTTATATACAAACAATCAAAAAGATTTCATATCAAATAACTAAAAATAAAATACAATTATAACATCTTATACTTTATTCTCTCTTGATTTGATGCTTCACCTCACCATACTTCAATTCACCATACATCCATACTTCAATATACACTCTCTAGACTTTTTGTTGATGAGAGAAGTGACCAAGGAGAACAGAGAATGGTAATATTGAAATGATGGATGCTATTGGCACCTCAAAATTTGCTCTCACCACCACACAACAAAAAAAAATCCTAAACTACCCCTCTTAACTCTCCCTCCCCCTTCCCTCCTTCCGTCCTCCCCACCAGTCTCCGGCGGGGAGGGAGCCCCGGCCGGCCTCCCTCCCTCCCTCCCCCTTTATTTTCTTTCCCTCTTCTGCCTCTCTCCCTTCCTCTTCTTCTCTCTCCTTCCCTCCCCTACTCTTCTTATCCCTCTCCCTCCTCCTCCCAGTCGCCTCCCTCCCCGCCGGCGACTGGGAGGAGGAGGGAGAGGGAGAAAAAGAGTAAGGGAGGGAAGGAGAGAGAAGAAGTGAAAGGGAGAAGAGGGAAAAAAAATATACAGGGAGGGAGGAAGAAAGAGGGAGAGAGGGGAGGGAGGTCGACCGGAGCTCCCTCCTCGCCGGAGATTGGGGGGTGGGAATGAGGGAGGGAGGAAGGGTAGTTTAGGAAAAGTTTTATTTTTTTGCCTTCTAGTGCGGTGGGGATAGCAAAAATTGTGGTGCCAATAGCAGCCCTCCATTGAAATAGCATAATAAGCCTAAGTTGCTATTTGGCTGTCAAGGGTTAAACTTCATGCGGATGTGACTTTTTTTTTTTTTTGTAGGCTTCTTTTCCACTTGCAGACTCTTTTTTCATGCATGTGTGAGCTTTTTCTTCCCACTTAAGTGGGCTACTTTCCTGTATGTGCGGGCTCTTTTTTGGTTCCAGCCGCCTCGATGGGGTAAAAAAAAAAGTACGATAAATTAATACTCTTTATCTTTTTTAAATTAAGTGTAAATAAGCTACATTCCGGTAAAAGTAGAAGATGGTCAAACACAAATAATCTATTTGAATAAATAACTGGCATTGGTCCATGATTTTCAGACAACCCCTGGTGGGAAAGGAATCTAAACCCTTGGTTGCACTTAATACATATTTACCATGAGTGGGCCAATCAAGCTACATTCATACAAAATTGTTATTTTGAGTTTTAATCAAATGGGGAGTAGCTGCAGGTAGATTTGTGTCCACATGTTAGCCCTCCGTGAATGGTTGGTTCCCTCGTAGAGAGTGTCAAGTGTGTTTTTTTTTTTTCTTTTTGCTATCGGAGGGTTCCCAACCCTTTGGGCTAGACTAATCCCTCCGAGCCCAGAAGGAAGTCGGGTAAACACACCTGTGGCCCCAAGGTGGTAGCACTAGTGGACTGAACCTTCGATTCCTGAAGAAGGGGGAACCGGGGGTCGATACCAAAACCTCTAGCTCCGGAAGAGGGACTAACTATGGTCCTAACCACTCAGCCAACCCCTTGGGGTTAAAAAAAAGTCAAGTGTGATTGAGCATCCGGACTTGTTGGAAAGAGCTCTTGACTGTGATAGGTCTGTGGGACGAGCACCCATTGGGCTGACTAACTAGGCACATCAATTTGAGAGAGAGGTGTGTGGAAGATATGTGAGTGTAGCCCTAGGGCACTAATCTATATAAAATATATATAATTCTTGAGTTAAGTGTAAAAATATAAAGAAAAAGCTGGCCATATACTTATATAGGGCAGTGTAGGCCTGGGCACTATATAAAAAATAAGGTAAATTAGCCCAAAGTCTCTTAGATTGGTTTTGTAAGGCCTCCAGTCCAATAACTTTTCCTCTAAGACCTATAGTCCATACAGTTGGACATATTTCAGCGAAAGGTCCCTAGATACGCCGCATCAGACATTTTCATGACTGATTTGCCCTTTCAACTGTTTAGGCATAAAATTTTGAAATTTAGCCCTTTTCAACTATTTAGGCATAAAATTTTGAAATTTAAAATTTTAAATATTCTATTATCCCCTTCTTCTTCAACCCAGACTTGGATGGAACCTTGCCCGGAGCCCTTTTCTTCTTCTTCAAGTTACAGGTTCTGTACCAGAACCTTTTCTTCGTCTCTTCTGGTTTCCATAACCAGAATCTAGAACTGTTGCTTTCTCCTTCCTTGAGTCTGGCAATAGTATAGCAGCAGTGGACGATGACGGCGGGCGACCCGTTCTCTAGTGTAGTTCTCTAACGGAGAAAAAGGGAGAGTCCGGATCTGGAGCTACAAAAAACGGAACGGATGTTTAGGTTCTAGGATGATTTGCATAAAAGAGGCTTGATTTGGTGGCTATCGACGGAGAAGGAGAAGGCAGTAGAGACTGCATGTTTGCTATAGCCGGTTCGATTGTGCCGGTCTCCTCGTTGCCGAAGATAGCAAACCCACCGTTTTCCAGGAAGAAAGCCAAACGATCTGGTGTTTCTCGTTCTCTGTTACAGAAATAAAGGAAGGTAGAAGAGCGGTGAGTTGTCGAGGATCCAGATTATCTTCACATGCAAAGATCAATCTCTATTGCAGAATGAAAAACAGAGTCCTGGTCTCTTTGGGTTCGTCTTACCCGGAGAAGAAATAGAGAATCCGATTTAGATTCGTTGTAGAGTGTTCTGATCGAAAGAGGAGCAGTCGCCATTGCCGCTCCATTGTCGTTGGTGCTACGCCTTCATCGGAGAAGAGGATAGGTTGGGGGAGAGAGAAGACAGTCTCTCGATTGTTCTGGTTACATAACAGGGAAGAAGAGGCCTGGTTCCAGGCTAGGACAGGGTACGAGAGGTTAGTTCCAGGTTGGTTCAGGCCAAGCCGGAATTGACGAGGAAGAGAATTTATATGAGTTTTTGTCAAATTTATTTTAGTTTTTGTCAAATTTATTAGAGTTTTTTCAAGTTTATCTGAGTTTTTATCAAATTTATCTGAGTTTTTTGGCAAATTTATTTGTGTTTTTTGAAATCTAGTTGTGTCTTTTGAGGTTTATTTACGTCTTTTCAAACTTATTTGCGTTTTTTGAAATAAATTTAACTGAGTTTTGGTAAAAATACTTGAGTTTTTGAAAGAATTTTATGAAATTTAGAAAATTGGTTTATCTTAATTTTGGCAAATGTATTTGCATTATTTGAAATTTCTTTGCGTTTTTAACTCAATACTCCCCCTTTTTGTCACAAATTTGACAAAGATTTGACTGTATTGTTCAAAGGGAAATGGAGAGAAAGCGAGATGTGCGCAAAGGAAGGATTAGACATTATTACTAATATAAGCTCATCATAATAAATAGCTAAACAAGATGTAACTATAAGCATAGAGGGGTTAGGAAGCATGAAACAAATAGATGTGACTATATGAGTAATCAGGCTTAGCTAAAACGAGTTTACTTTTTACTTTATCTATCATCCATTTCAATTTCAGCTTTGGCTTCCAACATCCATTTATATTTAATATAACTGTGAAGTGTAAGGAATGAAATTTGAGGACAATGAGAAGAGCATAGAGAAAGGGGAATTGAAAACAAGATACTACAATAAGTGCCTCAATTCCATAAAAGCCTATGACATCCACTCACTTAACTAGTTATACCCCATGATAGACAACTGAAAATTGCATGCATCCCATGGATTAATTAACTACAAGTGTTACATTGCAATGTCAATCATGTCAAATAATAAATGACGGAGCACAAGTAAGCAATCATGAAGATAGTGATCAAAGTATATAACTAAGTAAGCATCACCAAAGACATTCATCACATTTAATAGAAAATGTATTCATTGACATAAGTTGGAAAGATTAGTACATTTAATTTTCTAACCAAAATGTCTCCTAATCATAATACTACCAGCCATCCATACACATCAAAATATCAAGGATATCCATCATCAACACACAGCATCAATATGAAAATCCATGCATAAAGTATCCATAAAAAACATATAAGCTGCCAATAAAGTTGGAAGGGTGTCGAATTTTGCCTAATTAATCGAGGACTCACAAAATTAAATTCAGATGAGTCTCAAATTTGAACCGGTAAGCAATTCATGTTCGTGTGTTTGAAGGAGTTGGATTGCTCATAATGAGTGGTGCTGGTGGGTCCAAGTCGTTCCTTGCCTGAAGATGACTTGGCCATCACTAACAATTTATATATATAGTGATGGCCACCTAGAAGGGTTGGGGATGGGGACAGCGGAATGCATTGGGAAGGTTTGGATATGGTGTCCACCAGTTCTCTACTAGTTTGGTATTTCTACTTGTAAAATCAAGTAGAGTAATGTCAAAAAATCACTTATATTTTATTCATACTCTCTCCAACTTTTCCAACAAAAAGTCAAAAAGCAACAACAATTACCTCACTAAAAGACAAAAAAAACTCGATTTTCCATACCAAAAGTCAATAATATTCTATCCCGAACAACTAAAAATAAAATACCATCATAACTCATTACATTTTTTATTCATACTTTTTATTTCACTTCACTCCACTTGATTTTAAAAGTAAAGTGCCAAACTGGCAAGGAAAAAATTCACCTAGGAGCAGAATGCATGTGAACAATATGTGGCCCAGCACATGAGGCCCACTTGGATGCTTTCATATAATTGGGGATATGATAGATGGAGATTTGTTTATGGATAGGAGTCATGTAAAAAAATCATCCACATCAAATCATCATAGCCCTTGATTTAAATCTTTGAAGTTAATTTATTGGTTTTTTAAACAGATTTTTTTCTTAGTTTCAATCACATGCCATCGGCCGCTAGTTATAGAATATTCTCCATTCTTTGGATGCCAACTCGCCTCCCCACCAATAGGTAGATATAGGGATGTAAATGGGTCCCCGATTCTCCGATTACCCGAAGGTTCCGACTCATTAAAACCGGGTCTGGGTCCTTATTTAGGCCCCGATAAGTAAATGAGTCCGGTTCCACCTTGGTTAAGACCCGTGGACCCGAGACCCAACATATTACCTCAATTTTCCAAAATCACTCATAAAAACCATATTTTTTTAATATAATTCTCTACCTAGCCCCGGACCTGGATCCAAACCCGCCCTATATATGGTCCTGGTTCCGGTTCCGGAGCCAAGAAATAGGTTCCGAGTCCGGATCCGGTTCCACCTTTTCCTTAACGGTTCCGGTTCCAGGTCCACCATGGATCGGAACCGGAACCGACCTATTTACAATCCTAGATAGATAATACTTTTAAAAAATGGAAAAAAAATCAACAACCAAATTCTTTCATGGGTCAAAATCAAAGGTCAGAATAGCCTTGAGTAGCCTCAAATTGATCTAAGGGAAGTTCACAGGGCTGGAAGTGGAACATTATCAAAAGCAGGCCCACTCTGATGGAGATTACACTACCATGTTGCTTGAACAAGTTCATGCAACTGTCCGAGTCATGTTTTTTTTTTTTCTAGTTGATATCATCTATCGGATTATGTGCGGAATTGGAAGAGAACGAAAGAGGAAAAATTACCTGCGGCCAGGTTTGGTAAGTAGGATGCAAATGGGTCGGTTTTTGTCCTGGTTCTTGGTGGATTCGGACCTTGAACCATTAAGGAGAAGGTGGATCCGGACCCGGAATCATCTCGGGACCAGTATTTTGGTTCCGGATTCGAAACCATTTTAAGGAGAAGGTGGAACTGGGCCTAGAAGTTGAACCATATATGGGTCGGGTCTAGGTACGGAATGATATAGAAAAAAATCTAATTTTAAGGAGAGGTTCTCGAAAATTGAGGTAATGTGTCAAATCCCGGGTCCACGAGGCCAAACGAAGGAGGAACTGGAACCAGACCGGTTTAGGTCACAGGTCCAAAAAAAGGACATGGACCCATTTACTTAGCAGGGCCTAAATAAAGACCCAAACCCAGTTTTTAATGGGTCGGAACCTTCGGGTAATTGGAGAATCGGAGACCTATTTACATCCCTAGAAACCTATTTACATCCCTATTGGTAAGAGAGGTGGAGATGTTATATTTGTATTCTTTTGTGACTAGAGACTATGATCAAAGCCCCAAGCGTAAGGCCGCGATTGTAGTAATAACCGGTGAAACCGAGTCGATCCACGGAGAGCAAAAAGCAGTCACTCGACGAAATCTGTCCTAAATAAAATCTAAAAAATCTTTACAAAACCCAATCAACTACTAATTTGAGAATTAATTAACTACATCCGATTATATAAAAAAATCCTAATCTAAAAGGCATATAAAACAGCAACCAGCATATTAACTACAGTCGATTACATAAAAAAATCCTAATCTAAAAGGCATATAAAACTGCAACCAACATAAAAATAATCAGAAAACCAATTCGAGATGTAAAAACTCAGAAAAAATTAAATTGAAATTCAAAATTGAATAAGAGCCTTGCAATACAAGGGTTAGGGTTCAGTCGTTCTTCTTCTAAGTACTGAAGATATGAGCGATTTCAGTTAGGATTCAAAATCTGAAAAATCAGATATATTAATATTTGAGAGATTTTAAAAAGACTCTAGTCTCCTTCGAGTATTTTCAGTATTTAGCGGCCTTTAAGCATGCGATGTATCATTCAAGATAAGGCAACAAAAGGACATAAATAAAGAAAATAGATCAATGAATCACAAATCAGATTTTGAATTAAAATTATCGACACATAGAATCAATAAAAATAAATAAATAAACTTACACCCGCCACCTCAGATCACAAGTAGAGAATCTACCCCTCCATCTTCTTCTTCTTCAAAAAATTCCCAAATTATTTGCTTAAAAAAATAAAAAAACAGATGGGGGAGCCCACATGAGAGAGCAATGGGAAGTATCTAGGACGTGTGGAGTTTTGGGGCCTCATATGGTGTGGACGTCCAATCCTCTTGGTTATCTCATATTTTTGCTCATCATGAATAATACTTCTTTTTCAAAATTTATCCACGACTATTTTTTCCAAAACTGGGCTCCACCCTTATTTCTTTGATTTGCTTGCTTGTCTAGTGAAAAGGGCCCCACTTAGGCTGAAATAATTTCAAACCTCAAAAATCAGAGTTGTTGCAACTTAGGAGAGGTAGAATGGACGTGTGATGCTTGGGATGGTATGAGTTGGAAGTCTTTTTTCTTGGTTATCATCTTGATTCGAAAGATTTCAAATCTTGGGCAGTTTGGAGTCCTGGTTGGATCGATCTGTGGAAGACTTAGAATACAATGAACTTGGACTCTTTGGATGACATCCAAGAGTCTGCTATCTTTGAAACTCTCCTTCCAACTATCTTCACCTGGGCCTAGTTGATCCTTAGAGAAATTATTCAAATATGATATTTGAATTTTTGCAACTCCAAGGGGTCCAACCTTGGCTGCCCCTACCTTGGGATTTGCACCCAATGGGGTGGGTCCCCATGGTGGGTCTTCATCAATTTCCATTCTCTTTGATGTCTTCTTAATTTCTTCCTTCTTGCGGGCCCCAATTTCTGACTTTCCCTCCACATCAATTAAACCTAATTTAGTCTAATTTATCAAAAAGAATAATGCTATGCATGGGGCCCAATAATTCAGAAATTGATAATTTCACCAAGACATGCATTTTTCTGAAGTTTTTACTGATTTTGACTTAAATTCAACCATGAGTGTCCAATTGCATGATTTTGTGAAAATCAGTTAATTCAATGCATTTTCTTTTAATTAGGTCCACAAAGAGTGCTGCTACCTGCACACTGATTTTGGTTCTCCACACACTGTACTAAATAGAAACTAAAATGCTCACTTGTAAATTTACCAAAATGGATACATGATGCTCCTCACAGATACTTTCTGCACACTGCCATATTTCCCTCCCATATCAAAATCAAAGAGAAGGGTACCTTTGCTACATTCACTCGTCTCTACTGCTACATTGACTCCTCTCCCTCATAAGGCTATCAGTGCTTCTGAAGATACATTTCATTCTTGATCTCACTCCCATTGCTATCTCCTCTCTTTCATCTTCTCTCCCGGTTAAAATCTTCACCTCATTCTCTATTTTACTTCATCTCATTAATCTTATTTTCATTCAAAGTTGCCACCCACTTAACTAGCATTTTTAAGCAATGGACGAGCCAAAAGACAACCAGACGATGGTTCCCGATCAGGATAGTAGTGTCGAGGTAAGCATATTCATCACTCTTTGGATTTTAGCCTGGGACGAACCGTTCGGCCCTGCATATCAGTTTAAATGTTCTTTGCGCGGCAAAAAAGTGCCGACAATTCAATATTGGATGGCACTACAATGTCGTACAAAAGTATTAGTTTTGGCCATTTTCAACCGAACAAAAGCAATATGTCCGATAGTATTTGTCCAAACAAGTTAATTTTGTACGGATGTTCAGGGCCGTGCAGTTGTATAATTTCCATACTCTAACAAAATTGGTTCCATAGCAGTGCAATGCGCCTACCGAATGCATCAAGATTGGCTCGGAATGTGTGGTGGACTATAGTAATGAGTTTATCACCCAAGAGGTAATAAATGTAGATGAATCAATTTGATATTTAAATTGATGTAGTGTCTTGGCTCAATATAATTTTGTTTGGATATGTGCAAATATTCACAAGCCGAGAATCTCTAATTAATTGGGCTCGTGATGTTGGGAGGAGAAATGATTTCGTTGTTGTGATTAAGACATCAGCAGCGCCTAACAGGAGAAATAAAAAACCAAGGCTGACCCTTGGGTGTGAGAGGAGTGGGTCTTATAGAGACACGAGGATAACTAAAGACGGGACTGTGGGGAAGAAATTGAAGCTGACTGGTTCGAAAAAATGTGGCTGCCCATTCAAGTTACAAGGCAAAGTGGTTGGCTCAAATGAGGAACGGATGTTGCATGTAGTATGTGGTGTGCATAACCATCCAGCTACAGACTTCCTAGAAGGGCACTCATTTGTAGGGAGATTAACAGAGGAGGAAACTTTATTGCTGGTAGACATATCCAAGAATATGGTTCGGTCAAAGGATATCTTGGTCACATTGAAACATAAAAGCGAGTTAAATATAAGCACAATGGAGACCATTTACAATGCACGCCACAGCCATAAACTTACAGGAGGGCTGGACGGAGTCAGATGCAGCAACTGTTGAAATTATTGGCGGAGCATAAGTACATGGAGTGGCATGGAAATTGTCATGAAACAGATACTGTCATTGACTTGTTCTTCACACACCCTACCAGACTTACTACGTGTATTTCCTCATGTGTTGATAATGAACTGCACTTACAAGACCAATCGGTATCAAATGCCCTTATTAGATATTTTAGGGGTGACATCCACAGAGAAGACTTTTTCGGTATGCATTGTGTATCTCCAGAATGAACGGGAAGACTGCTACACCTGGGCATTGGGTATTTTGCGCAAAGTTATTGGTGAGGGTGTTCTTCCTAGTGTTATTGTCACTGACAGAGAGATGGCTTTAATGAGCGCCATATCTAATGTTTTTCCCAGTGCCAAACATCTTTTATGCAAATGGCATATCAACATAAATGTTTCGGCTAAATGCAAGAAGTTATTTGAAACAAAGGAAAAGTGTGATCGGTTTATCATGAGCTGGAACATGTTGGTCTCCTCACCCACTAAGGAACATTACAATCTGCAATTCAACTTATTTCTGAAGGAGTTCAGCACATATCCGTCAGCACTTCAGTATGTTAGAGCGTCTTGGTTAGACACGTGCAAGAAAAGATTTGTGGCAGCCTAAACGGACATGGTCATGAATTTTGGCAACACTACAACAAATAGGGTGGAGAGTTCACATGCACAGATGAAGCGGCAGCTTGGATCAAGCCAAGACACTTTTGAAGACTCTTGGACGAATATTCACAACCTACTGCAGCTGCAACATACAAATATTAAGGCATCATTAGAGAAAAGTAAGACGGTTGTGCAACATAACTTCAAGCCTTCTGAATTCAAGGAACTTCGTGGGAATATTTCTATAAGTGCATTAGAGAATATCTTGGCCGAGACAAAGCGAGCCTCGTCAGTGGGTAATGGGTATTGATCTAGATGCGTGTGGCTGTGTAATTCGACACACACATGGTCTACCATGTGCTCATGAGATCGCGGAATACATAAGTGATAGGCGCCCTATACTTCTAGATTGCATTCGTACGTATTGGCGCAAACTTGACTTAATATCTACCGCTTCTACCCAAGACTCTAGCCATCATTTGGATTGCATGCTAGAGATAGATCTAATTGTCGAACAGTTCAGAAGCTATTATGCGAGTAAGAAGTTACAACTCTTGAATAAGATGAGGGAGCTAACAAAGCCTAAGACCACTTCATTGATCGAACTAGAGGTGAAAACTAAAGTTAGGGGGCGCCCAAAACTAAAATTACACAATTCTACTAAGCGTGACTCCTCTCCATTTGAATTTGTTGAATATGCCCATGGTAGTTACTCCCCTGCCTTGAAGGCCGAAGAGACTATTGTAAGTAGTTTCAACTCCTTGGTTCCCACGAAGAGGTTGATGACTAAGCAGAAGGTCATTCGTACTCGATCTTATGACCCAGTTTCTTGTATTAACACACTCTCAGAAGGTTTAAGGCCTTATATCAGTCATGTAAGAGATGTCACTGTTGATGGCAATTGTGGCTTTCGAGCCATTGCGGGGTTGATGGGACTTGGTGAGGATTCGTGGGAACATGTACGAAAGATCTTTTGAGATAGTTAGTGACTCATGCAGACCACTACAAACAACTGTATGGATCACTCCAAAGGGTTGATGAACTTATCCACATCATATCGTTCCAAGGGAACTGCCCTCCTTATGATCGTTGGATGACGATGCCGGATATGGGACATATTATTTCTCCGCACTATAACGTTGTCCTATACCATCTGTCAGTAGAACAATGCCTGACTTTTCTTCCTCTTCGATCGGTGCCTATTCCTACCGCAGTTAGGGGGGAGACCGCAATCGGTTTTGTGAATCAGAACCACTTTGTTCAGGTGATAATTTTCTCAATTCATATATGTACGTATCTTATCATGCCAGATATGGTAATGTGACTCATTGAACCAATTGTCTTGTGTAGGTTTTCCTTGTACAAGGTCATCCAATTCCACCCATTGTTACTAATTGGCGGTGTCACCATCACCCTTCTGCAAATGGTTGGGATACAGCTTATCAATCCCGGATACAACAGTTCAGAGAAATTATCAGTCCATCGGTTGCCATAAGCGAAACTATCGAGTTGGAATGACTGTTTCAATTATTACATGATGTAGACGGATGTAACAATTTAATTTGTTGAGCCTTGTTGTAACAATTTTGAAATATATTGTTATAAAAAAAACCTTCTAGTCGTTGAGAAATTGGCTGTACAACATTTTATTTGTCTCACACTAATTTTCTTATTCAGCACGGTACTGATATACGGGACAATATTTAAATATACGGCCCTGCATAACCGAAATATTTTGGTCTATCCAGACTCGTAGCGCCGAAAGGAACCTAATTATACGAACCTGTGACGCCGAACATGTATTGTCTCATCGGTCCTGAGATGTCGAACACTGTATTAATTCATATTAATTCACATTTTTTTTGTTTCTTCTGCAAATGGTTCCATTTTTAAGAGGCCTGAGTATTAGATTTCATACCACAACATACACAACTGGTGTAAGAAAAGGCTTCCTTCAATTAGATTATTCTTCTAACATCTTGTACAAGGAATTTAAAGAAACAAAGGTCCAAATAGTTCCAAAAAATTAGGTCATGAGTTTACATGAACATCCATTAATTCCACATCAAAAAATTGGATTATGAGTTTCCATAAACATCCATTAGTTCCAAATGATAAGCCCCAAATCCAAGACTCCACGTCTCCCTCTACGGTTGTAGGTACGTGTCTCGTTACGAGACGGTCTTCGAACAAAATCTTTTGGATCAGCTCTATCTAGCAGCCTGTTGACATCCTCTAGGGCCATATACAAGGCATCAGGATCTCGGACACTCAGAGTATGCCCTCTCCTTAGAATCGGCTGAATGATACTTTGAGCGTTCACGATGCGTTGTTCATTGATCACATAATATACATGTAAGTCAGTTTTTTAGTAGAATATACATAATATGATAGCTAAAACAGGTTAGGCATCATACCAATCGGGGGTCTATAGAAGAGCTGCCATGAGAATCTTGAACACGCGGATTAAACGAGGAGCGATGTTCGGGATTCTGAATGATCGGATGCAAAACTCGTGTGAACCATTTCATATAATTGGGTGCGCAATCCCACGGATGCGCAACAGGGGCACCACGCTCCATCGGAAATAACAGGTGGTTATGCCATCTCTCCCATATTTGGTCCAAGTAATGGTATGCGATCCGATACTGATTTGCAGTGGCACCCCTAGTGGAGCGTTGTGGAGCTAGTGCCTCAACACCCGATCAGGATGATATGGTTCAACGATGTCCTTGTATTTAAGACAGCAGATGTAATAAACAGCCTCGTTAAAGGGGTGATCTGCCCTCTGCTCTCGATAAGGGTCCCAAACAACTTGCAACATTAATCAACAAATGCATTAGATAACAAAATCTTTTTCACTATTTTACTTTTGCATTCATATGCTATAAATTATAAGGAATTACCTCATGGGCACCAAGATCGTCAAGTGCCTCTCGTAATGGCTGTAGGTTGCTCATTTGGTCCCCAGACTCTCTTCGTGGCACCCAACTATGCACACGTGGCAGATTTTCTGTGTATGTGCGGTTGGGATTAGGCCTACAACTGGGGAAGTGCTCGTAAATCCAAGCCTCTAGAAGAGTCAAATATCCCGCAATCTGCCTAACACAAGTCCGGGTAGCAAACCCCAACTGTTGGTATAGGTACGCAAGAGCAGCAGCTCCCCAAGGATATGTGCGTGCTTCATCGAAGTTCATTAGCAGCCTTAGATACATATCACTGGGACCCTAGTGCCACTCTTGTCGGTGAAGAGTGTACAACCCAATATATACAATAGATATGCTCTAGCGGCATGCCTAATGTGTTCTTCTGGCTCCACATCGGTCACGGCTCCATATAGGTCCCTGAGCCACTCTAGTCTAACTAAGGAGCCCCGCACAACTGCTAACTCTTCGTGTGCCTGCTGGGATGTGACTCCAAGACCATGCTCTACCAGTGTCTTTGCTCGCTCAAATGACAGTGGCTCCACTAATATAGATTTTTCTGTCACCGGTATCCCTATAATAGTGCCTACGTCATCAAGATGAATCGTCATTTCACCGAAAGGCATGTGAATTCCATGCCCATTCACTGATCTTTTGGGCATGGCTTAGGCATTTCAATGGCGGTCTCTCCAGTATTACGGATCAAAAAACAAATTAGTGAAGTTATTAGGCATTCCAGTGGCGGTCTCTCATGCAATATGGATTAATTCACAAGTTAGTGAAGGTAATAAATAGTTACAACACGTTTACCAATATTAATCACAAACCTGCTACTGCCAAATACTTGTAGCAATATGCGTCCAAAAACTGTGTAGTAGGCTCAAACTTATAGCGCCCCCCCCTGGGGGAATTTCTCCGGTTACAACCTGAACATCAACTGAAGTTCGCCGACGGACTTTTGCCTCTTCGTCCACTTCTGTTTGTTGTTGCGTTTCAAGATGTTCTTCAACTACTTCTTCAACATCCTCGATCTCATCAACGACAAACCTCTGACGCAATCTTTTGTTCGACGCTGTAGGTCGAATCCTAGAGGTACTGGGCACATCCATATATGAAAAAAAAGTCATAAATCAGTACAGTAAATTATACATTTCACTGTACGGCACTGAGTCACCGCACACTATAAAATTTTTCGGTCTTGAATGTCCGTGTGGATAATATATGGTCGGCATTATCCAACCGTGAATCTGCGATCCGTTCGGACATGTAGTGCCGTTTAAATTTTAATTGCTCGGACTTATGATGCCACACAGATTAAATGTTTACGGTACATTATAGCCGAAAAGGTTTTTCATATTTGGCCCAACAGTACCGAACAGTGTCAAGAAATAGAAAAAAAAAAAACCATGACAATGGCTGGAAATGGGAGAGATGGAGGTGCAGGGGGGAAAAATACCTATGAATAAACCATAGAATTGATCTCAAAAGAACACTACAACCATTTCTAAGCAAGCAAAGAGATCCAAATCACTCACAGAGATTTAAATGATAAGGGAAAATAGTAATGTATGCACCAAATGATGATATGGTTCGCACAGAGAAATGGCTGAGCAGGAGGAGGTGCAGCGGAGACAATGGCTGGTGGGGGAGCTCGTCAAGATCGAAATGGGGTCTGGAGCAGCAGCGAATCGTCGAGTAATGGAGGGAATTACTCGTTGAAATGAAGAGTGTAGGGAGAAATCTAAACGAAACCAGTAAATGGGCGTTTTAGGGAAAATGCAGAGTGCAAAGAGAAATAAATGGAATATTTTACACTTAACATAACTGTGTAAAGAGATGCAGTGTGTGGAGAGCCAAAATCAGTGTGCAAGTAGTAGCTCTCGTCTACAAATTCACATGAATTAATGAATTAAAAGTGCAATTTTGTGGACTTATCAAACTACAAAGATTTTATTTGGTTAGTCGCTGCCTCACTTGAAAAAAAAAGCTTTTCGCGAAGACTAAGATAAATTAGTTCAATTTGTCCTTTTTCACATGAGAGAACATTGCACTGAATAAATGGAAAGTAACAAGCGCGAAAAATTGAAGGTTTCTAGGCTTCCATGAATCTTCTGGCATGAAAAGATACCCTATTTTTTAAAATAAAATTGTGGTCATTTAGATAAATTTGAGAGTTTTAAGACATTGGAGAAGCAATGGCTAAACAGTTTTTTAATGAGGAATGAACTCACTCATGCACTTTAACCCCCATAGGGGGTGTATGGTGTCCCTTGCCAGTTGATCAATGACAAGGCCCATATGGGCTCTCACTCATGATGGATCTTATGTAAATTACTACTATTGCGCTTGAACGAGTTCTTTCATGAATTGTCTGAGTCAAGTTTTTCTCTATGTTGATATGATCTGTAGGATTGTGCGTAACTTAAAAGATAGCAAAGGAAGAAAATGACTAGGTGTGAGGTTTTGATGTTTGGAGAGAGAGTGAGATAGAGAGAGATGGAGACATTATTATTATATATATGTTTATGTTTTGAGGTTAAAAGAATCTTATTTGGTTAGTTACAGCCTCAAGTTGTAACGCCCCAATTCCGGATCTCGAGTTTACCGCCAAGATACCCGAATTTAGCGTGCTACTTTCCGAATAAACTAGGAACTCCCAGGATCTTAGGTCCGCAGTGAGGTTTAATTTAAAATATTTTAATCAACACTCGTAAGAAACGGTTAGATGCGGAAGCTAATATAGAATAGCAGAAGCAATCATAAACCTCATGGTACCATAACCATATGTCAAGTAAAAGTCGGGCATGGTCTAAGCTAGTCTCAAAATAGAGAATAAAGTGAGTTTATAAAGATCAACAATAAATCCCAGATCTCACACGAATGACTCTCAAAACCCAAAATAAGAGTCGCTCAAACCGTCCTCCGGTGCCGCCTCCGGATCAACCGGGCCCCATCCGTACTCGCCTATTGTTGGCGCCTCGAAGACCATCTCACGCTCGGAGATAATGGGGTCTGGGTCAAATCCAAAAGGACCTAGCAACACAATATACAACTAACATAGTATGGATGCATCAAGAATGAATAAAGACAGGCATAAGATCAATGGAGTAACAAAGGTAACAATGTTAAGCAATCGTGCAATCATAGACAAAATGAATCAACATAAGAGAATAAGCTAAAACATCCATCTAATCAACATAGCACATCCACACATGCTAGTACCATGAGAAATTATGATGCGTCCCTCTCGTACTACCTTCGAGTTACGGCGAGGAAATGCATGGGATCATAGCCCAATCGTATCATATTACCGGAGTTTGTCGGCCGTATAATGGTATTGTGCATTTTCGTGTGCTACCCCAGTGGCATACGTCCACCTTATCCAGCTCATCAAGATGGCCTTACACATAGATAGCTCTCACTCATGGTGATCAGTGACAAGGCTAAGCTCATATCAGCTGACTTTAAAACCCCTTTGTTTGGCCTCAAAACACCTCAAGGAGTATCCCATGGATCCTCAAATTTGGCTTTGGAATGAACTTCATTTATAGAAAAAGTTGTCCAACGGCTAGCTTGTCGGTCAACCAAACTCCCAACGGTCATATTTTATGAAAGTTTGCTGACCGCAAGCACTTGTCGATTCACCGAACTAAAATTCGGTCGACCGATAGTTGACCGAAGTTCCCTGAAATCACAGATTTCACATTCTGGATTCGGGACCGACAGCTAACCGTAGTGGGTTCGGTTCATGTTATGTTAACCGACATCTTGAGTTCGGTTGACCAATGACTGTAACAAAATACTATAGCACAAAAGGAGTTTTGCCTTCTTAAAAAAGCTACTCCAAAGTATTTTGCTAGTGGGAGTTCTAGGCCATAGAATCAAGTCTGTAAACATGTTTTATTTCAATTTAAGAGTTTTAAAAACATGAATCCTAAAATACCTAAGATGATTTGAGGGTTTTAAACTCATAGATATGCTTGATTCAAAAATCTTCTTTTCAACCATAAATGAATCCAAGTTTAAAATCAAAATATGCATGAAACATAAGTTCTGAAAGATTTAAAACCATGCCTGTGAAAAGTCAAGATTTCAAGCATTTCAAAATCAATGCATGTGTGTAAATTCGAATGATTTTAAAATGATAATGCATCCATCAAATTGTAAAATACAAAATCCTTAACAAAATATAATATAGCCAAGCAGCAAGGGGGCTAACTCGAGCGAGACCAAGGTCTGCTCAAGCAAACTCCCAAGAGGGTGCCCTCGCTCGAGAGACTACTTGCTCACTAAAGCAAGGGTCTGAAGCCCTGTGCTCCATTTTCCAACTTCTGGTTCCCTTCCAAACTCCTCGATTCCGATCCAAACTCCACAAAATCAACTCCAAATCATCCATACGCCATCATCCACAAATCCAACATCCATGTGCCATTGATCTCCCAAATGGTGGATCCCATCCATCAATGGCCATCCAACAATACAAAAGAGCTCAAATGGGTAGATCTATACATCAAACATCCATAGAGATAGAAATTGACAGAATCCAAAGGAAAAAAGCATGCATTCTATGCTAGAAGGTATATTGTACTTGCCTCTTTGGTCCCAATCAAGATTCTCTTGCTTGATCTTCATTTTCTTAATGAGAGTGTTGTTTCTAGTTAAATAAAGTTAATAAAATCAGCGTTCAGGCTTAGAGATTTCCGGTTGCTTATAAATGGTGATAAAAAAAAACTCTTCTCCAACCTAACACGAAAATCGGTTAAGCACAATCTGTGGTATATAGTGTGGATTCACTAAATATATATAATCTTTATTATTGAATGGCTTAAAACCACATTGAGACAATGTTAAAGGAATCTAATGAGTCAGGCCCAAATGACCCAACAAGTAGGATGAGTCAGGTCAGAAAAACCAACCAGAAATGAACCCAGGTCCAAATCCACGAAGTGACCAAGTCAAGGCAGCCACGTCGCTTCGGAAGCAGTCCCACTTTTACCAGGTCCTGCGGAGAATATCTCACCTGCCTCGTCCAGCGCGAGGGCAGTTCGAAGGCTCCATTCAAGCAGGGCAAACGTTGCTAAAGAGTCGTCCCCATCTGTTAGGGGAGGACTATAAATCGAGGAGCCCCACCAGCACTTGGGGGACGATTGATATCTTTCCATTTTTCTACTCTTGTATTCTCCTAACCTGTAATCCCTACTCATTGGAGAAGTAAAATACCATAGGCAACCTCTGCCTTTCTGAAGTGGACGTAGGTCATTTTGACCGAACCACTATAATCCCTTCTTTCTCCTCTTTAATTATTGAATTATTGTATTTAGCATTTATTACTCGACCGGTGGTGTCCGAAACCAATTTTGGCATCATCAGTTTGGCGCCGTCTGTGGAAGAGAAAAAAAATCAAATACTTTTGAAATTATGGTGATCAGCACGAGATCAGCGAGATGGAGGGATAATCCCACTCAAGATGGGCGCCCAACAGGCCCAGGCCCTTCCAGGCGCCCAGACTCCCCCAGGTGGGGAGAGGATGTTCCTCCACCGAATGACCCTGCCCCAAATGCTCCTGCTCCCACTCCTCAACAAATGATGGAGACTATGCAGCAGCTGGTGACTCAAAACCAGCAGATCTTACAACTCATGCTCACGGGGCAAGGAGGAGCACAGTTTGGTGGAGTACCGCAGGAAGTACAACTCCCGAGGCATCCAGCTGCTCCACGACGGGGAGCACCTCACCTGGGCGCCCATCCCCATGGCGCCCAGGGTAGAGGAGCACACCACCTGGGCGCCCATCCCCATGGCACCCAGGGCTGGGGAGCACACTTGGGCATCCGTCCCCTTGGCACCCAGGATCCCTCTGCTGGAGCTCCCCAAGTCGCCCCGCACGGGATACTCTTGGTCGATCCTCAAGGTCGCGCCCATCACGGAGTTCCTCCACCTCCCAGTGGAGCCCAGCTTGGAGGACCCCCACCTCCGGTGGAGCGAATCATGGAGAACTTCCACCTCCTCCCTCTATTTCTAATGGGAGGATCCTCATTTCCAAGAGGGAGGAAGTGAGAATCATAGCATGGAAGATGGGAGTTATTTCCCTGGTCCGTCCAGGGAGCCCCACAATGGCTGGGAGGAAAAGATCAGAGAAATGCATAATCAACTGGGCGATGTCTTCAACGCCATGAAGGCGCAGGCCCCAGAGACAGTGGATCACCTAGTCGGGCGAACGGACACACCGTTCAAGCCCGATGTGGTGAACTACCCGCTTCCCCGGAAGTTCAAGATGCCGTCCATGGAGACCTTTGATGGAAGAAAGGATCCATTAGACCACCTGGAGACGTACAAAACCAAGATGCAGCAGTATAATGTCACTGATGAGATTATGTCCAGGGCATTCCCAACCACACTGAAGGGTTCTGCCCGCCTGTGGTTTGCCAGTCTCGCCCCAGCCTCCATCACCACCTTTGGGGAGTTGAGCAAGTCCTTCGTGTCACATTTCATCGGAGGACGCCGCCACCAGAAGCCTGCCACACACCTGCTCAGCGTAAAGCAGGACAAAAACGAGAGCCTCAAGAGCTACCTCACTCGTTTTAACGAGGAGGTACTTCAAGTCGAAGAACCCGACGACAAGGTGTCCATGACAGCCTTCCTCGGAGGTCTCCGCTCATCGAGCTTCCTTTTCTCAGTGATGAAACGCCCGCCAAAAAGCATGCCGGAGCTACTAGCAAAGGCTCAGAAGTATATAAATGCTGAAGATACCACAAAGGCTAGGCGAGGGGAGTCCTCCAGAGCAGTCGACAATGGGAAGGGGCGAGACAGGGAGGAAAGGAAGGATACAAGCAACAAGCGAAGCAGGACAGAGAAGCTACCTGTCAGAGACCAACTCGGTCCTGCTCCGCAGAGAGACAGACAAGCATTCACTCCTCGCAATGCAGCGGTTGAACACATTACCAGGGAACGCGGAACTGTTGAAAATGTATTACCAGTAATACCGTAAGAGAGTCAAAGTAGTGAGGGTTTGGGGGCTTGATTTTTTCAACTTTGTTTCGATTAATGTTGTTTAGCACTAAACAATGGATTAATAAATTTTATCAGTGCTACAAATTGTTAAAAAAAAGGTCCCCTGCCCTCTAATCACTCTCAAAGTTGTCCTCGGCAACACCATCATCATCGACATCATCAGAGCTGCCACTACAGTCATCAAGCGCCTCAGTCGGCACAAAGTCTAAGAGGTCAATATCTGGGAAAGCAGTTCTCTCATGTACCGCCCCAATCATTGTCTCCACAACGGTCTCTCTGAGCATCACCCTCTCACGGGTCTGTACAAGCTCAGTCTCATTGAGCGAAGCCCTCTCGCGAGTCTTCAGAAGCTCACCTCATTGAGCGAAGCCCTCTCGGGTCTTCAGAAGCTCACTTCATTAAGCGAAGCCCTCTCGCGGGTCTTCAGAAGCTCAGCCTCCTTGAGCGAAGCCCTCTCGCGGGTCTTCAGAAGCTCACCTCATTGAGCGAAGCCCTCTCGCGGGTCTTCAGAAGCTCAGCCTCACTGAGCAAAGCCCTCTCGCGGGTCTTCACAAGCTCAGCTTCACTGAGCGAAGCCCTCTCAAGGTCCTTCACAAGCTCAGCCTCTGCCTTGGCCGCCCTCTCTTAGGCTGCTAAGAGTTCGGTCTCAAGCCTGGTCGCCCTCTCGTGGGCCGCCGAAAGATCAACCTCGGAAGCCCTTCCAGCTAGGGCAGCCCTCTCCTCAGCCTGAGAAGCTCTCTCATTTTCCGCGCTGCAGCGACTACGCCCGCGCCCGCTGCTGCAGCCTAGGATCTGGAGCATTCTTTCTAGCAAGTTGCGGGCTCATCTTCTTCTTCTGGGATGACCCATCAGAAGTTACCGAGGGGCAGAGTCCAGATACTCGGAGTTGGAATTTACATATGCTAAGGGGGAGACAAATGAGCCTACCAATTTGTAGGATACTAAAAGTTTCCAAAACTTTATATCATGTGCTTCGTAGAGAGGTCCGGGGGTGTCCCCCGGCGGGGGTCAAGCTGCCCGGTCAGCTCGCGGGGGCAGCGCCCCAGAAACAAAAATATCAAAACAGATCTGAAATAGAAACTGTCATGCCGTACCAGGGGACTCCCTCCTTAGTCCTGGGCACCCAAACCACTCTTCCCCGGGTGTTCCAAGGCCCTGGGCGCCCAGGGGACTCCCTCTTCATTCCTGGGCGCCCAAACCACTCTTCCCCGGGCGTTCCAAGGCCCTGGGCGCCCAAACCAAGCTTCCCCGGGCGCCCAGGCCCTCACTCCCCCGGGTGCCTAAGTCTCCCTGGGTGCCCAAGCTCTCCCGGGCGCCCAGGCCCTCACTCCCTCGGGCGCCCAAGTCTCCCTGGGCGCCCAGGCCCTCACTCCCCCGGGCGCCCAAGTCTCCCTGGGTGCCCAAGCTCTCCCGAGCGCCCAGGCTCCCCCGGGCGCCCAGGCCCTTTTGGGGCCCCATAGCCTTCCACACTCCCGCCAGGCATCTCCCTTTGGTAAACCAGCACCTACAGCTTGCGACTCCTATCTTGATGTTCAGGTGCCCACTGAGATCACTGATCCTCCACCACAGATAAGGTGGAGCCATGAGGACTCTCCCAAATACATATCCACAGCAACTGACAGAATTAAAACCAGAAAAGAGGGAAAAAATTTTGGAGGGAGAAGAGACCTGAATCTACCAAATGCCCCCCTTTCAATCATTATTTGTGCACGGGGCATTGAGGGGCAAATGATGAGTTAGGCCCAAATGACCCAGCAAGTAGGATGAGTCAGGTCAGAATAACCCAACCAGAAATGAACCCAGGTCCAAATCCACGAAGTGACCAGTCAAGGCAGCCACGTCGCTTCGGAAGCAGTCCCGCTTTTACCAGGTCCTGCGGAGAATATCTCACCTGCCTCGTCCAGCGCGAGGGCAGTTCGAAGGCTCCATTCAAGCAGGGCAAACGTTGCTGAAGAGTCATCCCCATCTGTTCGGGGAGGACTATAAATTGAGGAGCCCCACCAGCACTTGGGGGGGGGCAATTGATATCTTTTCATTTTTCTACTCTTGTATTCTCCTAGCCTGTAATCCCTACTCATTGGAGAAGTAAAATACCATAGGCAACCCCTGCCTTTCTGAAGTGGATGTAGGTCATTTTGACTGAACCACTATAATCCCTTCTCTCTCCTCTTAAATTATTGAATTATTGCATTTAGCATTTATTACTCGACCGGTGGTGTCCGAAACCAATTTTGGCATCATCAGAATCTAAAAGGAAAATGGAGAGTAATTGAATGTTCGTATCTCCTAAGATTGTTTAATGATGATTGCACAACTTTTATGGAAAAATCTAGTTAACGATGCCTTTCTCCATTACATTGACAACTTGGGTGCAAGGTATGTAGTGCATAGGTGTCCATCGATTTGGTATTCTTTCCTTTTATTTTAAAAGCTTTTTATAAGGATTCGTTGACTATTGGTACCTGGCAAATCCAAATAATGTCATCACAAATCGCGTTTTATTCTATTTTTATCATCAACACTTCCTTTAAATTATGTCTCCATCTCTCTCCCTAAACGCCAAAACTTTCCACACGATTGTTTGTTCTCATTCTCTTTCTTTCAAGATCTGCAAAATCCTGCAGACCATATCCAACCCAGAGAAAACATGAGCTCGACCAACCGCACGCATCACCTTGTTTGAGTGCAATAGTCGTCTCCCGCGGAGGATTCAAGTCAATGTGCCTATCTCAATACCCACTCCTTTCAACCAACAATGGCCTAATCTCCTCCAACCTCAGCTAGAGAGGATGATTCGAAATATCTCCTTTCTTAACCTTGTCTTTTTCTTTAGTAATATGGACCAAATGAGTTCATGGATGGAAGAGATGGGGATAAATAGGGGTTGGAATGGAGGAGATTAGATCATTGATGGATTGAGAGGAGTCAGTACTGAAATAGAGATGGTTGAGTTAAGTCATATTGAAGAGTTGACTATCACGCTTGAACAAGTTGATGCGTCTAAGTTCATGTGTTTTATAGGTTGCATACGATTTGTGGGATTTTATAGATCTCGAAAGAAATCAAAGGAAAAGTATTGATGAGGTGCAACCTTTTGGCATTCGGGGAGATAGATGACAGCGTTGTTTAAAGGTAACGAGCCCAATAATCCGTGCTGAGCATGGTATCTCTCTGCACTGTAAAATAAATAATTACATATTAAGAAATAGAGAAATTGGACCATGACCAAAAATGGTATAATTACATAAGAACAACTGAAACACGAGTGGTTTGATGGAGAAATGAGTGGATAGTGGCATGAGTAGTTACATAATCGTCGGTGAAAATCATAACCGCCTGTCAAAATTGAAATCAAAACCTTCCAGCTTAATATATTATAATGTGTATTTTATTATTCGAAAGATATTTTATTTGGTGAGTCACAACCACAGGTACTGGTCCAGAGACTTGTAGGGAAGTTTTTGCAAGTGAAGAATTCTTGGGCGCAGTAGGTTTATTTTGTTTTAGGACTCCTTTCATAAATCATTTTTGGCATGGTCATGAAAAAAATAGTTCAAACCCTTTTTCTTTTCCCATGAAAAATATTGCATAGTTGAAAAGTGGCAAACACACACACACACAAAACAAAACAAAAAAAAAAAAAAAAAAAAAAAAAAAAAACGAAAGCTTTTATGCTATTGAGGAATCCTTGATACTAGTACAAAGGACCTCTCGTGAATTTTGCTTCTTTTTTGGCCACGTAGGCCATTGTGGAATGATCTTGGTCACAGGGAGAGAGGAGGAGAGGTAGGGAAGGGTTGAGAATGGAGGAGAGGAGATCTTCATGTGGGAGTCGGTAATCAGATGGGGAGGGTTGAGTTAGAGACTGGTCATGAGGCTTTCAAGGAAAAGATTGTCATATGCGGTGTTAGAGCTTTTTTTACCCCTTCTTTGGTTAGGGTATTTTTCTCATTTAAGTGGATTTTTAGAGGGAGAAAGGAATAGGGGTTGGGTGCTTTGGAGGAGGTTTTTATGGGTAGTAAGGAGAAGGGTTATTCAAATATTATGTCCTCCGCATTCTTTAAGGGGGATTCCTCTTTTTTTTTTCTCTCTTTACTTGATACTAGCAAAAAAGACCCGTGCTATAAGCCCGGGTCTAAAAATATTACTAAAACTTAACTAAAAATTATAATAATTTTAATAAAGAGAATTCATCTAGCTATATTTTAGTTGGGAAAAGAAGAAACACCTGGGTATTAAATGTTCTTAAATGTGAGAAGAGGGTATTAAATGTTTAAGGAAAGTACTGCCATATGTCAAAATAATACTGCCAAGTGTCAAAATATAAAAATTTTAGATTGTTGACACATGGCAGGACTTTCCATCCATGGTTTTTATCTTATAATATAGATAGATGGTAGATATGGAAATGCAGGTGTTGTAAGTTCAATCAATTTGTGTCATCGATCACTTGACTTGTGAAAGTGTGAGCGACCATGTCCTTAATCAGTGCAAACCAGAATTTTTTTTCATGGGGGGCCAAAGTAAAAGAACACCTAAAAACTTATTGTAAATTAAATATAATTAAATAGGGATGGAACCAAGAAACTTTAACTATAACTAAACATTGAAAAAATAATAATTTTATCTAGGTCGATATAATTCTAATTGGATTAAAACTTTTGCAATAGTAGAATCTGAGTAGGAAGGTATTTTAAAAGGGTTTGATTTCAAATATAAATCCCATGATTGAAAAATAAAATAAAGATTTATGGAGCATTAGTACATCTACAATTGTTAAAAAATAAAGTAAAGGTAATATTTAGATGATGAGTTGCTTTCTTCAACCTTTGTTTTTTCGTACCTGAACATGGAAAAATCATAACTCTAAAAGCTTTTAAAAAATGTCTAAAGACACTCCAATGACACAACCTCCCTCTCTCTCCAATCAGCATTACTATCTCAAATCAAGGTATGTGGGCCATGACAAAGAGTCTAGATTGGGTAGATGGTTTTTAATCCATCCCTTCCTCTTTTATTTTTTTCTTCCTTCATTCCTTCTTTTAGTTTTTTGTTTCATTCCAATTTGGTTATCTCCAAAGAAATCCAAAATTATACATTTTTAGTTATTAATTTGTTAATAATGGTGGGGCAATCCATTAAAGAATGGCCACATGATGGAGGAGATGTCCACGACGAAGTGTCTAGATTGGGTAAACGGTTTCTAATCCATCCCTTTCCCCTTTTTTTCCCTTCCTTCCTTCTCTTCCTTTTTTTCTTTCACTCCAATTTGGTTTTCCAGATCCGCTACTATTTTCTTACAAATTTTTTTTTGGAAATCCAACATTATACCTTTTTAGTTATTAATTTACTAATGGTGGTGGTGCCGTCCATTAAAGAATGGCCACAAGATGAAGGGGCCAAATGACCCATATAAATGAAACACCAAACAGAGGAGGGGCCATGGCCCCTACTAGCCCCTCCCTTGTTCTGCCCTTGTCCTCGATAATAATTTACTTTGTAATCCTATTTGTTTTATTTTTGAGGATTTTACCCAAAAAATCAAGTTAAGTGCACACTATACCAAAAAGGCCTTTTTAGTTGCAGTCGCACGGAAGTGGTCCTTTTTTTTTTTTTAATGATAAGAGGGTCGATATCGATCCTCCCCTAAACAGGGGATGATTGATATCTATCCCACACACGAAATAAATAGTTTTTGGTCATCTTCCTCCTCCTCTCTTCCCCAAACCCAACCCAATGGGGAAGACCAAATGAAAAGAAAGGGCCATATCGGTTTTGAGATATAATTTTTTAGATAATATGAGGATTCTCGGGGAGAAACGATAGGAGATTTGCAAGGGTTCTAGTTTGAGATGAAAAATAAGCGGATATTGGATTCCCACGAAGGAAGAAGAGAAGATTTACAAGGATTCTAGTATGGGATGAAGATGTATATGAGATATGGTTCTTTTCTTCATCCGAAACTGAAACCCTGCAAATCTCCTCTTCTTTCTCAGTGGGAATCATCATATTATCTAAAAAAACATATCTCCAAACCGCTATGACCCTTTTTCTTCATTTGGTCTTCCCCATTGGGCTGGGTTTGGGGACGAGAGGAGGAAGATGACCGAAAATTGTTTATTTTGCGCGTGAAGGGCAGATATCAACCCTCCTCTCATTTCAAAAAAAAAAAAAAGGGGGAAGTGGTCCCAGGGTACCACTTTTTTCGTGCGCCTTTTTGGTATAGTGTTCACCTAATGCGATTTGGTAAGATTCCCTTTATTTTTTAAAAGATTTTATGCCAGTCACTTTGTCTATGTTCTTGTTAATTTTGAAACACAAAGAAATAAATAACCTTCTCAACCCTTATTCTAGTGAATTTGAATGCATTTTTAACACCATTTTTCGTAGAAAAAATATAAAAAAAGTATTTACATTTTTGTGCTCAGTATTTTTGTGATAATTCGATACTATGTTTTTCAATGAGGAAAACAAAAATAAAAAATAATTCCACAGAAAAATCATTTCTATGAAAAGAAGTTCAAAATTACTTTTCCAAAAAACTCTCATTGTTTCATGCTCGTACACAAATGTTCTTTCAAAATGAAATGATCTATTGTTATTACGGAAACCACTTTCTATGGAAAAAATAAATAAAATTTTTTTCCATGCTTACTTTTTGAGGACATCACACATACATGTTGTTAACGTGCAATGTTATCCTGTCATGGTGGAAAACCATTTTCTATGGGTGATAATAAAAAATAGCTTTTACGAAAACTTGCAAATTCACTTTTCACGGTATTTCGCATACATTGTAATAAAGTAAAATGTTCTCCTATCATCACGAAAAATCATTCGCTATAGGTGAGGTCATTATTGCTTTTCACAAAACTTGCAATTTTAGTTTCATGTGGCATGAAACAAACATGCTCTTATGCTTGTTTAATATGAGAGTAGGTAAGCGACGAAGTTGCTGTCATGTAATTTTAAAATGAATTGGTGATAGAAAATTGCACAAACAACTAATTAACACCCCTCTCGGGCTAGATACCGCTCGGATCGGAAGCACACGCCCATAAAAGACTACAACGTGGAATGAGGCCTTCTTACCCTATGCACTTGGACCCGCACAAACACACAACGCGACATGGGGTATTTTTTTTCTGCATGGTTTTAAACTCGAGACCTCTACCTATGATACCATGACAGAGTAACTAACCAGTAATCCTAAAATCATATGGTGATAGGAAACTGAATAAACAACTTTCTTAATAGTAAGGGGTCAAATCAGGAATAAAATTAAAGAGGAGGGGATTAGAGTAGAGGACAATAGGAAACTGAACAAATAACTTCTTAATAGTAAGGGGTCAAATCAGAAATAAAATTAAAGAGGAGGGGATTAGATTAGAGGATAAAACTTTACTTCTCCCCAATTTATCCAAGTTGAGGAGAGTAAAACAAAAAGAGGGAAAGTAGGGTACATCCCCTACTTTATATCACATCGTAAGTTTACTTTATGTACAGTTTCTTTTATTTCATCCATACCTGCATAGTAAACTTTTTGTCATATCACGTTTATTGTACTTTTACTTCTTCCATTCAAACACTTTTAGATAAAACTTTATATAATATCAATTAATTATGTACTCTCCTTTTACTTTATCCCTACTAAACAAATATGCCCAAGGTGGAATATTCTCCGACCATTCTAGTTTAACTTTTAGAAGTTATTTCCCTTTTGTGTGGGGTCCAAAAGGACACATCCAATTTATAAATTCAAGTTGTGTCTTTTTAGAGAATGGGTGTGATAGGGGTGTGACAAGTATAACTCTGATTAGATAATAGTTGTGCTTAGTTTTTTAATCTTGAAAATTTAACAGTCTTCTAATTGCATTTAGTTTGAGATTGAATCCAACAATATTGGATGGTTGCATGGGAAATTGGAATGAATACCAATTATTGCGGGTAGTGAATGCGAATATCTTGAATTTATTATAGGTATGCCTTACCGAAATATAGTAAAGAAATAGCAAAAGGGAACTTAACTAAAAGTGGATTGATTTGAGAGAAAACGCTATTAAATTTGATCAACGGAAAATTCCCCTTAAATAGGGTAACCACAGTTGAGGACTCTAAGCTTTTATAATGACAGCTAAGGACCTCCAGCCAAAATCATCTCTCTTTTTTCCGTTTTGCCCCTTTCTTTGTTGATGTCAACATAACCCGAATCCCAGATTAAGGTTATTTTATTTTGATGTCGATAAATCTTTTGTCAACGTCAACAAATTCTATGTATAAATGTTTAACACGTGCTGTGCACGGGGTCACTTGATTGTGTTAACTGGGCATTTTTGTCTATTTCGACAAAAAATTATGTTGATGTCGATAAATCTTCTGCTGATGTCAATAAATTCTATGTATAAATGCTTAACCTGTACAAGGGTCACTGGATTGTGCTAACTAGACATTTTTGCCAACGAGATAAAAGTTTATGTTAATGTCGACAAATGTTTTGTTGATATCAACAAATATTACTCATGATAGAATATGAGACTTTAGTTTCTGTCGATTTGGGTAAAGAGACTGATTTTTGGGAATAAGAAATATGATTTTTTTATAACATGAATAGGGAATATGGTTATGCTGACATCAACAAAGAAAGGGCAAAACGGAAAAAAATAGAGTTGATTTAGACTGGAGGTCCTTGGCCGTCATTATAAAAGTTCAGGGTCTTCAACTGTGGTTATCCTATTTAAGGAGATTTTTCTGGTAGATGTTGCAATATTATAATATCTTAGAAAAGAAACGTAAAGACATGCAAAACTAGTTTACACCTTTATTTTCGCAATGCTAAAGTCTAAATAACATAAAACTTAATTTTTTGAAAGAAAAACATGATACTTCTACTTGTCTTAGAAACTTCAAGCCATCCTCTATTTTAAAATGAAGTTGATTAATGAAATGAAATTTTTGAGACAAAAACAAGCTTTTTATACTTTAGCTTTTTGAGAAAACTTGATTGGAAACTTATATTCATATTTTAATAGATACTCAAACACCCACACTATTATCTACAAGTCGGACCCCCAAATGGAAAAAAAAATCTATAAAAAAATTGTAATAACTACTAATTATACAAAAAAAATCTTCGACCCTGAAAGGTTTTATGCATGGAAAAAGTTTGTTGCATAAATCTGGCCTAAGGATTTTCAAACAACCACCAAACATGTTGATTCTAGAAATTTCAATAAACCAGTAGGGCCTTAAGGACCTATTCTTTTGCAAGAATTATGAGAATAAAGGCATGTTCTTTTGCAAGAATAATGAGAATTCTTGTCTACAAAATTATGAAATTCTCCCAATATTGTCCCCCACATGGAATTTCAAAAATCCTCATGACCTATCTAGTAATTTGAAATGCCAAGGGAATTGAAATTCTCATAATTCCATCAATGTTGCAGTTTGAAATGGTAAGAGGAAAACCACTATATAAATGTTATAAATTTTCAACATGAGAAATTCTTGTCAGAAATACCTCTAAGATATTGCCCCTTGGAAAAGGATTTTGCTATGTACAAAATTTCATTTCTATGAGAGAGAAATGAGTCTTCCTGCACAAATCAGAGACCTTTTTCACTGTGGATAATCAATGGTCATTTTTTCATTATTCACTATGAATTAGGATGACAAATTTGACCCCATAGCAATTTTAGGCTTTTTGAAGCGACTGAATGGTTTGGATTTTGCAAGAGGGGACAAAATAAATCCAAATCTCATGATGAACGATCTAGATTTTTTTGCAAAAATCTCAAGATCTATAATAAATCAACGGCCGAGATTTGACTATATAGCCGTTTGGATCTTCTCAATATGATTAACGGTTTGAATTATGATTGTAGGATTCAAAATAAAAATCGTGACCTACCTCTAAGTTACCGCCCATTCATTTTTCACTCTCCAAGCTCGGATTTTTAGAATTCGATGGGGGAGGTCCAATCCGACTTCTCTTCTATTTTGAGTTCATTTTGAGTATTTTGAGGCAGTTGTAATCATTATGAAACATATATTTTCCACAAAATTGAGGAAACCCACAAGGAATCCCCTCTTTTGCCAAAAGTGCACTCACATAAGAATGAAAATCCACTCTATGCAAACAAAATTATTTTCTCTCTCTTTCAGCGAGGAGAATTTGTTCCCCCCCAAAAAAAAAAAAAAAAAAAAAGCTGCATAGAAGAAAATAAGAGCGATCAGTTTGCGCCTAGGTTTAAAAACCAGACCCACCTGCTTGCACATCAAACTGAGACGAGAGAGCCATTTAAACGGAGAAAGAAAAAGCATAATCGAAGAAACGATGGACCAAAAGAAGAACATCAAAGCAATGCTTGCTATTACATGCTTTGCGACGATCTCTGTCTTTGCAATAGCGATTCATTACCGAAGGAAGAAGCTGAAACAGCAGAAGAAGAAGGCCCGCAGTCTCTGCTGTTCGGACTGGGAAAAGAAGCCCCAAAACAGCTTCAAACGTATCTTGGCCGATAACTCCTACTCTCCTTTCAAGCACTTGAAGCGAGAGGGAAGACAAAACGGTATCTAAGACTGCATTCATTTTAACATCTTTTCCCTCTTTGGGTTTTATCTCTGTTTGTAGATTTGGCTAAAGAGTCTAATTTTCTAAGCTAATAATTTCTGATTCTAATCCCATGGTTTGTGAGTCTCATCTTTTTGATGGTATAATCACTGAATAGTTGTGGACTTAGATGGAGTTGAAAATGAAGGACTGATGTAAAACATCTTTTCTGAAATGGGGCTCTGTTTCTTTGTATTTGGAGTTGGAAATATTAAGTTCAATAGCAAGAGAAGGTAGATTTTGTATGGGGAGTCACTGACAACTAGGAAGAAATCAATCACTCTCACTGCCTTTCACAAGGAATGTCTTTTTCTTATGTCCTAATAGTTAGTTAGGGAGAGTTTCAATTGTATCCGTATCTTTTTTCGAGTTTTCGAAAATGACATCAGAATCTGCCAATCTAGAGGTTTTTCCATGCTCCTTTCAAATGTCACCATGGTTGCGCACTTTTTCCGAGGGGAAGGGTTAATTTTCTCTTCTCCCCTCTCATTCCCACTCTTCCATCTTCCTCCCTTCCTCTACCTTCAAGCACCCTTCTCCTTCATGGACAACCGATAGCCACCACCAGCCACGAATGGATATTTGGGGTCATTTTCATATTACTTCCCGATCCTATACGCCAAAAAAGAAAAAAAATGAAATGGTTCGATTCATCTGATTGAAGTGTTTCTTTGGGTAACTACAAAATCAAGGCTTCTTTGAGGTCATCTGATAAATGACCATCTTTTGTTGAAAATAATGAGTCACCCATTTTATGAAGTCATTCTTGATAGTTGGACTAAACTAAGTGCACTGTTTTGATCTGTAATTTAGATAGGCTTGAAATGACCAGACTTGCTTTATTTTGAAGGGGTGCATTAGCTCATCAGATAATCAGATGTATTATTAGCATTTTCAGCAATTTTTTTTTGCTACAACGAGCGAGTATATTAACAAAGCAGAAACATACCATAAATGTACAAGACCGGATATACAACAAGAAACCAAACAAAACAAGCAAAACAAAGCGCAATAGTCACAGATAATTACAAGCCCTGTTAGGCTGAAAAGTGTCAACAAAACATTGCTCTGTAGTAGAGTGCCCTGAAACCATATTGTAGATGTCTTCTGAGGTATTCACTCTGCTCGTAGGTTCTGTAACTTCCTGCAAATAAATATGTTGAATATGAAAGGGTAAAAGACTGTCTGAAGAGTATCATAGACGAAGGATTTAAGCTTGATAGTAAATCAGCTATTTGATTGCCTGTGCGCTTGTAAAATGATATTCTCCAACAGAAATTAGTCTTAAGAACAAACAAAATACGCTTCCATACAAACATAAACTGCCAAGAGATGTTGTGAACACCTTGCAGTGGCTTGATAATATCCAGTGCATCCCCTTCAATTATAATTTGGTCAATTGTTTGCTTTTGACATAACTGTAGTCCCTGATATAATGCCATAAGTTCTGCTTCAATGGCACTAGAGGCTACTATAGAGTCTGAGTAAGCTACGACTAGTTGGCCTTTATCATTGCGAATGATACCTCCAATCCCGGCTGTTTGCTGTTGTGGGTTGTAGGAACCATCAAATTTTAATTTACACATTGGAGGGCGTGGAGGAACCCAGGTTTGTGTAAAAGTAATAGAAGGGGATGGTGAGGCTTTTAACTCATTTGTCAATTTCCATTGATGAAAGAGGTAGCAGGGTTTGATAACGACAGTTTTGGGATTGAGTGGGTGCATATTGAAAATGTAATCATTCCTAGCCTTCCAGATGTATTAAAATATTAAATAACCATTGTAGCAGCACTGCAATCTTGTTTTCATGCTTTCCAAAGGCATTGGTTGAGGGATGTCGAAGTTGCAGCGGGGTAGCTGATAATACGACTATTGGAGAATATATGCGGGAAAGAGAGAACGGGGGGAGCCTGTGAATAGAGTAGTTTTTTTTTGGATGAATCCTCAATTTTGATTGTAGTTTTATTTGTTCAAGTAGAAGAGGTGGTGTTGTTAGAGATTGGGCTGGTGCGGTTGTTTGTAGCTATTCTGGGCCTTTGGAGTCGTCAGATGCTAGTGAAGTTGATGTTTTTGCTCTCCTTGTGGGTTGTTTTGAGTTGCGTAGAATGAGCTGCTTCAATACTATTATTGAAGGTGATTCCTTTTTAGTCATTCGATAGGGATCGGGTATTTTATTTTACTTGGAGGTTGGCGGATTGGGTGGAGGAGGTGCAGGATATTTCACTTTAGTTGGGTGCTTGTTTTAACCATATTTTAAGAGAGGCAAATGTCATAACTGATGGTCTTGCCAAGGAAGGAGTATTTCATTCTACTCTCATTTTTTGATGTATAGTTTCATTTTTGTTTTTTAGGTTTCTTGGAGGTTGCTTTTTTTTTTTTTGGGCTTTGCTTCTTGTGGCTAAGTTCTTCGATGTTTTTTGTGGTTAAATAAAATTTTACCATTATATAAAAAAAGAAATAGTTGGTCAGTAGTTTCAGCTTCATTACGACAACAAACACAAAGGTTAGGTGTCATGAGTTGAAGTCTAACCAAGTGATCTTTAGTCATGATCCTACCTCTGAGGACGGTCCATAAATTTTTTTTTTGCTTTGATGGGAGGGATATGGACCAAATTTTATTCCATGGGAGGTGGGGACCTATTGGAGCAGGTTACAAAGATTTATAAATTTCTTTTAGCAGGCAAGTGCTGGCTATGCAAAAAGTTGCTAGAAGAGCCTTTTCTAGAAGGAACGTCCGATCCTCCAAGAGGTATCTGGATTATATTGTTCATAGTTGCCCAATCCCAGAATTTCCTCAGTTTATGGACATCCCAAGTTGAAGTGCCAAATACTGGGTTCCAGAATGAAGTCCTTGACTAGAAGGGCAATGTCCTCAATTTGAATTCCCTGATTTAATGGAACATTCTGTTGGTTGACAGATCCCGGAATCCATATGTCATCCAACACATTGATTTTCTGGCTGTCCCCAGCCACCCATTTTAAATTGCTTAAGATCAGATGCTGAATCTTAACTTTTTTTGAAATGATTAATTTTTTTTTTTGAAATGGACCTTAACAAAGGATTTCCATGGAGGGGATTCATTTTTCCGAATAAGACACTGTGATAAGAAGGAATAGGTACTTTTGCATAATAAGAGTGATCTACCAGAATTTACCTGTAATGAAACGCCAGAATGAGTTGGGTTGTAAACGCTTTCGTTTGGATATCCAAGTTTACAAATTCCTAAACCTCTAAATTGTAAGAGTTTGTGATGAGATGAAGAAGCCAATAATGGCAAGAAAACTCAATGATCTGGGATCATCGATTGCTTAGTATTTATAATAAAGTGAAGACATAGTTAATGATTAATTACAACAATCAATGGTGAAAGAATTGACTAAATCCTGGACAGCCAACAACCCATTTAGCTGTTATGTTTGACAACAATGCCAACAACCTATTTGTAGCTGTTATGTTTGACAATAACAACCCAACAACCCATTGGCAGCTTGTTATGTTTGACACTCCCCCTCAAATTGATGCGGTAAGTTAGAAAACATCAATTTGCTAGTGAGATCATGATGACGTGGTTTGGGAAGAGCTTTTGTGAAGATATCCGCCAGCTGGTCAAGAGTAGAGACATGAGGCAGAGTTATCTTGTCAGTAACAATATGCTGACGGATGAAGTGGCAATCAATCTCAATATGCTTCGTTCTTTCATGAAAGACTGGATTGTTTGCAATGCGGGTAGCACTTGTGTTGTCCCCATGAAGAGGTGTTGATTTACCAACATAGACCCCGAATTCACAGAGAAGACGGCGGAGTCAGATGATTTCAGCACTTGCGGATGACATGGCGCGATATTCAGCCTCAGCAGAAGATTTTGAAACTGTGGTTTACTTCTTGCACTTCCGTGAAATTAAAGATTCCCCAAGAAACATACACCAACCAGTGGTAGATCGCCGAGAATCCGGGCAACCAGCCCAGTCAGCATCCGCATAAGCGGATAAGCGTAGAGAAGCGCCAGAAGGGTAGAAGATGTTAAGATGGCCCTCGACCCATGAAGGGGCCCAAGGCCCATCAGTCCATCAAGCTTGCATATATCACGATGATTTGTTTTGGATTTGATTGAGTCATTGATTGATTATGCTGTAAATATTAGATTGATTGCTTTCCTAACTTAGCTTAGTGATTAGCTAATTTACTTTGTAAATTGCCTTGATTAAAGGCTTGTAAATTCCTATATATACATGTGCTGGTTCTCCAAGAGAGACACACATAAATAATACAATCATCATTCAAGAACTCTCGTTCCTTTCTTGCATTCTAAAATTGTGAGAATGACATGGTATCAGAGCCATGATCAAAGAAGTCTAGGTATTTGGTCTTACACAGCATCAAGGAAATAGATTAGAGAGAAACCAATCTCTCTCGTGAAAAAAGACAGATCAGGGATCTGTTCCGAGAAATCCACAGCGTTTCGAGCAAGACAGATCACGGATCTGTATGGTGGCCCACCTCTGATAATCAAGACAACTTCAGCAACCTATCCAGACATGGTCGCCTGGATTTTCTAGGAATATTGAACATTTTTTCAGATTTTTTTATCTCTTCCAGGTTGGTGATTTACACATTCTCGCCCATTGTCTAGATTTTTAATATTGTTTTCAATCTGGACCGTCCAGAATCTTGGATCTGTGGTGGAATTCGATCATTCTTTTTTCAATTGAAAGTAAATTACTGCACTTCTTCAGATTAGTGATCTGATCCTTGTCCAGATCTTTCAGTGGGGCCCACATAGCAGATCAGCAGGCAAAATCTTGGTCGCCTGGGGTGAGTTTTTGCCTGTTTTTTAGTTCTGTGTTGATTTTTCCATCTCTGATTGATCAGATCTGAGTATTTACACACAGCACAGTTTCTTATTAGCATTTAGAATTCATCTCTTCACTGTTATTGGATTTTCTTTGCAAACAAGATTTGAAGATGGAAAAATCTGAGGTTACCTTGATCAGATTCACGGGAAAAAATTATCCCGCCTGGTCGTTTCAGTTCCAGATTTACCTTGAGGCTAAGGAATTGTGGGGTTATATTTCTGGATCTGACCCAAAACCCAAGGAAGATGAGAAGAAGATATCCGCCTGGCTTACTAAAGATGCAAAAATAAAAACATGGATACTAGGTTCCGTCGAACCACATCTGATAATGAACCTCAAACCTTACCCCACATCTAAAGACATGTGGGGATATTTGAAGCAAGTGTACCATCAAGATAATTCAGCACGTCAATTTCATCTGGAATGTGCGATTGCTGAATATGCACAAGGGACATTGTCAATTCAAGACTACTATTCAGGATTCCGAACCCTCTGGTCGGAATACGATAGTATTAAGTATGCAGATGTGGCTCCCGACGTTCTGATCGTGATTCGTGATCTTCAGGCCTCTAGTCAAAGGGATCAGTTTTTGATGAAACTGCGGAATGAATATGAAAGTGTCCGATCTGCCTTGATGAATCGGACGCCATTACCTTCCTTGGATATATGCTTCAATGAACTATTACGCGAGGAACAGCCTATTGCAACCTCGTCCTATATCGCTCAACAAACGACTGAGACTTATTCAGTCGCATTCTCAGCAAATAAGGCCCCTCAGCCACCACCTCGAGACTTGAGCAAAACTCAGTGCTATAGTTGTAAAAAATTTGGGCATCTTGCCTCTCAATGCAAACAAATAGTTTGCAGTTACTGTAAAAGGTCAGGACACATCATCTCTGAATGTCGTCGCCGCCCACAACGTTCTTCTACACAGTATCAGACTTCACAGTACCAGACTCCACAGTATCAGACTCCACAGTCTCAGCCTCCGCATGCTTATGTTGCTTCTTCTGTTATGCCTGCTCCTACATCAGCATCCTCACAGCCTGGGCCTTCATCTTCTCTGACTCCTGAAATGGTTCAACAGATGATTGTCAATGCCCTCTCTGCCTTTAGTCTCTCAGGTACCACATCTTCATCTTCTACTTGGTTCGTTGATTCCGGCGCGTCTAATCATATGACGTATTCTCGTACCCCTCTCTCCAATATGCAACCATACAATGGCCAGTGGCCACCTTCAAATATAAACTGCTAATGGAGGAAATATTCCCATTACTGCTCTCGGAGATATCTCCGGTCCAATCCCATTGAAAAATGTTTACCTTTGTCCCAATTTAACTTCAAACCTATTGTCTGTCGGGCAACTTGTTGAAAATAATTGTAACATTTCTTTTTCTTCTTCTGGTTGTGTTGTACAGGACCAGATGACCGGGAAGGAGATCGTGAGGGGGCCTAAGTGTGGACGCTTGTTTCCGCTGGATTTTTCTAAAGTTTCTAGGAATATATTTGACAATAATGTGTTTTGTTTTTCTATTAGAGATAACTGCCAATTGTGGCATAAAAGACTCGGACACCCTAATTCCAAGGCTTTGTCCCTTATGTTAAATTCTGGTTTATTAAAGAAATCTCTTGGATTCTCTTCCTGTGTGCCTTTTGATTGTACTACTTGTAAAATGGGAAAGAGCAAAACTCTTCCTTTTCCTATTTCCACTTCACACAGGCACTCAGTGTTTTGATCTAGTTCATAGCGATGTATGGGGAATTGCTCCCGCTCTTTCTCGTGCTCACTATAAATATTTGTCACTTTTATTGATGACTTCAGTCGGTTCACATGGGTTTACTTTCTACATTCCAAATCTGATGTTTTTAATGTTTTTAAAATGGTTTTAGCTTACGTTGAGACTCAATTCTCCACCTGTATCAAAATCTTGCGATCTGATTCGGGCGGAGAATATGTGTCCTCTGATTTTCAAAAGTTTTCCAGAAAACTTGTCCTTATACTCCACAGCAGAATGGAGTTGTTGAAAGAAAAAAATCGACATTTGCTTGATGTCACTCGTTCTCTTCTTCTTGAATCATCAGTTCCTACCCGTTTTTGGGTTGAGGCACTAGCTACGGCAGCTCATCTTATCAATCGTCTGCCTTCAACCTCTCTTCAAAATCGGAGCCCATACTACCGATTATACCAGACATCTCCATCTTATGATGATCTTCATGTTTTCGGATCTGTTTGTTTTGTGCACTTGCCACCTTCTGAAAGAACCAAACTGACCGCACAATCTGCTCAATGTGTGTTTTTAGGCTATGCGCCCTTCCAGAAAGGGTTCCTCTGCTACGATCCTCACATTCATCGCTTGCGGACCTCTAGGAATGTCGTTTTTTTTTGAACATCAGTATTTTTTTCAAACACACATTGAACCTCCTGACTCCCATCCTTGGTGTCTTTACCTGGTTTTTCAGACAACACTCCAGTTGTTCATTTTAAACCGAACTTTGTGTATCACAAACGGAACAAAGAAGTGCCTCCCAGGGATCCCCCTCCCGATCTTCCTCCAGCATCCGGTCCACCTCCGACAATTGATCCATCTGGACATCATTTCTTGCGACGCTGCTCTCGCATTTCGGTACCTCCCGACCGCTATGGGTTCTCCCACACTTCCTTAATGGCCACTTTGTCCTCTTCTTTCATTCCCCAATCCTATTCTCAGGCTGTGCAGGACAAATGTTGGAACCAGGCTATGCAAGATGAATTGGATGCTTTGGAGAAAAATCATACGTGGGATGTTGTCTCCTCTCCTGTAGGTATAAAACCAATTGGTTGCAAGTGGATTTTTCTCTGAAGTTAAAATCAGATGGCACACTCGATCGATACAAGGCGCGTCTTGTTGCTCTCGGAAATAGGCAGGAATATGGCATTGATTATGATGCAACCTTTGCTCCCGTCGCCAAGATGACCACCGTTCGCATAATTCTTGCTGTTGCTGCATCTCAGTCTTGGCCTCTCTATCAAATGGATGTAAAAAATGCATTTCTTCATGGTGATCTCAAAGAAGACGTTTATATGCGTCTGCCTCCGGGGTCCCTCTTCTGGGAAGGGTATGGTTGCTAAGCTCCGTCGCTCCCTCTATGGTCTGAAGCAAGCTCTCGTGCATGGTTTGAGAAATTTCAGAATGCCCTTCTGCACTTGGATTTTCATCCAGCCAGTATGATCCTTCCATGTTCTTACATCATGATCCGTCCGGCATTACTGTACTTTTGCTCTATGTTGATGACATTGTCATTACTGGTCCTAATGCACAAATGATTCAGGCACTCCAAGCTTCTCTTCATAAGACATTTCAAATGAAGGATCTAGGCCCCTTACACTATTTCCTTGGCCTTGAAGTTCATCAATCGCCTAAAGGTATAGTTCTCAATCAGCACAAATATACGGTTGATCTTATTGAATTGGCCGGGCTTACTTCTTCAGCTCCAGTCGATACGCCGATCGAACTGAATGTTAAACTCAGTAAAGAGGAGGGTGACCTTCTTCCGGATCCCACCGCATATCGCCAGTTAGTGGGTAGCTTGATCTACCTCACGATCACGCGTCCTGATATCTCATTTGCGGTCAATCTCATGAGTCAGTTCATGACTACTCATCGTCATCTTCATCTGGCTGCTGTTCGTCGCATCATTCGGTACCTTATTCGCACACCAACTTGCGGGTTGTTTTTTCCATCAGACAATCCTCTTTCTCTCAAAGCTTATTCAGATGCTGATTGGGCTGGTTGTCCGGATACTCGCAGATCAACCACAGGATGGTGCATGTTCTTGGGTGATAGTCTCGTTTCCTGGAAATGCAAGAAACATGAAAAAGTTTCTAAATCCTCTACCGAGGCTGAGTACCGAGCTATGTCCGCTGCCTGCTCAGAAATACTTTGGCTCTGTGGTCTGCTCTCTGACATTGGATTTCCTGCCGAAGGAGCTACCCCCCTCTATGCAGATAATACAAGTGTCATTCGGATTACAGAAAATCCTATTTTTCATGAACGTACTAAACACATCGAGGTTGATTGTCACTTCATACGGGATGAGTTTAAACGTGATGTCATCAGCCTTCCGCATGTCTCCACTGAGTTTCAAATTGCTGATATTCTTACTAAAGGTCTTCCCCGACCTCGCCATCAATTCTTGGTTGGCAAATTGCTGCTCGTTGATTCTCCCGCATCAATTTGAGGGGGGGTGTTAAGATGGCCCTCGACCCATGAAGGGGCCCAAGGCCCATCAGTCCATCAAGCTTGCATATATCACGATGATTTGTTTTGGATTTGATTGAGTCATTAATTGATTATGCTGTAAATATTAGATTGATTGCTTTCTTAACTTAGCTTAGTGATTAGCTAATTTACTTTGTAAATTGCCTTGATTAAAGGCTTGTAAATTCCTATATATACATGTGCTGGTTCTCCAAGAGAGACACACATAAATAATACAATCATCATTCAAGAACTCTCGTTCCTTTCTTGCATTCTAAAATTGTGAGAATGACAGAAGAGACCATGGTTAAGAGTGCCTTTAACATAGCGGAGTATGCGCAAGGCAGCAGCAAGGTGTGGTTTATGAGGATTGCTCACAAACTGACTAACCGTATGAACAGTATGAGAAATATCCGGCCAAGTCATAGTTAAGTAGAGCAAACTACCAACTATCCTCCGAAAAACAGAGGGATCATCCATGGGCTGTCCATCATCCTTACTGATCTTGCTGTTTAACTCCATAGGTGTATCAAAAGTGTGGGCATCATCAAGGCGTGCCGAAGTGATCAAATCTGTAGCATATTTCCGCTGATGAACTCGAATGCCAGATTTGGTACGCAAGAACTCCAACCCCAGAAAGTAGGTGAAAGGACCAAGATCCTACATTCTGAAGTGACGAGTGAGATGATGTTTGAGATCCATAATGCTGGCATTATCATTGCCACTGATAATCATATCATCAACATAGACCAAAAGAAAGGTGTAGCCCTTTGATGTCCATCGGAGAAATAGAGAGCTATCTGAATGACTCTGACGAAAACCAGCTGCAAGAATAGCAGTCCGGAATTTTTCGAACCAAGCCCTGGGTGCCTGCTTAAGTCCATACAAAGATTTCCGTAGTTTACGAACATGCTTAGGAGGACAGGCATATCCTGGAGGAGGCTTTAAGTAAACGGTCTCCTGTAAATCCCCATGAAGAAATGCATTTTTGACATCCATTTGCCACAGAGGCCAGTTGCGGGCGGCAGCGATACAGAGGAGAGTACGAACGGTGGTCATTTTAGCTAATGGCGCAAATGTCTCCTCATAGTCGATCCCATAATCCTGTTTATATCCCTGTGCAACCAATCGAGCTTTATAGCGATCAAGACTTCCATCTGAGTGAACTTTTATGGAGTAGATCCATTTACTGCCAATCACAAAGGCTCCTTCAGGAGCCGGTACCAAGTCCCATGTCTGATTAGCTTCGAGAGCAAGCAATTCCTCATTCATAGCATCTTGCCAGTAAGCAATCTTTGAGGCTTGTGAATATGAGGTGGGTATAGGAGTACTATCCAAGGAAGTAAGAAGAGCAGGAAATCCATAGCGGTTAGGGGCAACAGAAAGACGACTAGAGCGTCGCAGAGAAATTGTGCTAGAAGAGGTATCATTACCTGAAGACTCAGTAGGCGGCGCTGGGAGAGGATCTGGAGAGGAAGTCGCCAGAGGAGAGACCTTGTTCCGCCGGACATAGACTTTGAGAGGAGGTGATGGAGAAGTAGACTCTGAGAATCGTGGCATATAAGAGACAGCAATAGGATGACTATCCAAATGTAAAGAAAAGAAGGGAATATGTTCTAAGAAAATAACATTTCGAGAGATACGCATGCGTTTGTCCAATTGATCATAACACAAAAATCCTTTGTGTTCATTACTGTAACCCAAAAAAATGCATTTAGCAGCTTGGGGAGATAACTTTGTGCGCTCAGTAGGAGGAAGATGAACAAAACACAGGCAACCAAAAACACGTAAGTGAGAGTATGAGGGGGTGTGACCAAAGAGAACTTCGTAAGGAGTAGTCTTTCCTAGAACAGTGCTAGGAAGACGGTTGATAAGATACACAGCGGTATGTGCAGCATCACACCAAAATTTGGGAGGGACTAAGGATGCAATCAACAGAGTCCGAACAGTTTCAAGAATGTCTGTTTTTCCTTTCCGCAATCCCATTTTGCTGAGGAGTATGCGAACAAGATTTTTGGTGAAGAATTCCTTTATCAGAAAGGAAGGCAGAGAAAGTATGAGACATGTATTCTCCACCGGAATCTGAGCGAAGAATTTTGATAGATTTCTGAAATTGGGTTTGGACCATATTATAAAATTTTTGAAAAATGGAGAATACTTCAGATTTCATACGCAGAAAGTAAATCCAAGTATAACGAGAATGGTCATCAATAAAGGTCACATAGTATTTAAATCCCGTCCTACTCAAGGTAGGAGCAATTCCCCAAACATCTGAATGACTGATGTCAAATGATGCCAAAGCACGAGCATTATGAATAGGAAAAGGCAAAATATGACTTTTACTAAGGCAACAAGTTTCACACTTTGATTGAGATAAAGAAGACATCATTTTATTATCAATAGTAGAATCCAAAGAACCAAATTTAAACAAGGAAATTAAATTTGCATTGTTCAAATGACCAAGACGTTTATGCCAAACAGTCCACAATTTATTGAAGTTAGAAGAAGAAGCAAACAAAGAATGATGTCCAATGTCCAGCAAGAACAGGCGCCCATGTTTACTCCCTGTCGCGATCACTTTCCCAGTTTGTCGCCCCTGTATAACACAACCAGAGGAAGAAAAGTGAACAAGATAGCCATCATCAATAAGTTGTCCTACAGAAAGAAGATTGGCTGATAATTTGGGAACAAAGTAAACATTGGGAAGAGTGATGGGCTGGCCAGAAATACTAGATAAAGTAATGGTACCAACTCCCGAAATGAGTAGTTGATCACCATTAGCAGTGGTTATTTTCTCTTTTCCAAGGTAAGGGTGGGAATCTGTGAAGCCATGTTCGACAGATGTCATGTGATTGGAGGCTCCTGAAACTAAAAACCAAGTGGAAGAGGTAATAGGAGAAGAAAGAGAGGCAGAAGAATGAAAAGCAGGAGATGCTATTTGAGAATGAGTTTGATTCCGACCACCAGATAATCCCATAGACGCATATGCAGAAGTAACCGTGCTCTGGATCAGTTCTTGAATCTGAGCAGGAGTCATGGATATAGCCCCAGAGGAAGTGCTTCCTGCATCAGTGGATGGTGCTTGAGCCTGGAAGGCGGAAGGATTAGTCTGTCGTGGCAGATTGGAGGGAGGCTTCTTAGGCAGCAACTCATTCTTACGCTGGAGGCTGCGGCAGTCATCTATAAGATGACCAGACCTCTTGCAGTAGCGACAAATCAACTTCTTGCGACTTCTTGGTAAGATGACCAAAGCCTTTGCATTCATAGCATTGAGTGAGCTTCGGATTGGGGGTTGCTAGAAGAGCAGAGTCTGTCGGAAGGGGTGCAAGGAATGCCTTTGGTGCGTCAAGAATATCCCGCTGGGAGGTGAAACGAAGTTCTTCGCGAAGTACTTCTTGAAAGTAGGTATCAAGATTAGCTGACTGTTCTCGGTTCATGAGGGCAGACCGAACCGATTCAAATTCTGGTCGTAGATTCATAAGGAACTGGCTAATGTGAGTTTCTTCTTGGAGTTTAAGAGCTTCGGAGAGACTGTCTGAATCAACATGGAATCTCATTCAGTCCATAAAGTGAGGAAACCATTATAGTATTCCTGCACAGATCTATCCCCTTGAGTAAATTTAGCAATTTCACTATCCAAGTGAAATTTACGGGCTTTGTTGGTTTGATGGTAGATTTTCTTGAGATGAGCCCACATCGCTGCAGCTATAGTATAAGCTTGAAGAGCCACAGCAATGGAAGAATCAATGGAGTTCAGAATCCAAGTAATTACTTTGGCATTTTCCTTGGACCAGGTGGCTATGACTTTGGAGTCTGTTGTACTGGTAGTAGAAGGTTTTGTAACTGTCCCATCCAGATAACCAAATAGCCCCTGTCCTTTTACGAAAATCTTCAGATGGAAGGACCAGGCCATATAATTTTGCCCATTAAAATTAACGGGAATAACATCATATTTTTCCATGTGCTTAAAAATCCAGAGAGATAAAGCAGACAATCAGCAAATCTGAAGTGTTGAAACAGAACGCAGACAAGAAGCAATAGCCTAAAAGTCTGAAAATTTGTGCAGATCTGTTGCTGGAGCAAGAACCCAAAATACACTCCCAAAAAAAATCCAAACAGGGCTGACGACCCTAATTTTGTTGCTGTAATTGGCACGTGGGGCCCACAATGTGATTTGGACACATATTAGAGTGAAGAGATGAAAGGAGAGTAATTTTTCCCAACTACTGGAAGTGGTCGCATGAAGATCAACCTCAGATCCAGGTTTTTGGACGGCCGAGAAAAATGGACGAATCATAAATGGTGATGGAAAATCGTCTTCTGATGGGAGAAAAATTCCCAAAAAATCTCCACAAATATCAATAATGTTGGTCGACCATGATGGGTAATACTGTGAAACAGATTGTGATCATCTCAGGTGGGCCAGTAGTGAAACAGAGAAGATCAGAGAAGAACAGCGTCTGTCTGACGAGAAATCGTCAAACCCGTCACTGTGTCGATCTCCTTGTGAGATCTGAAACTTTGATTGCGGCCCGATCAGGGGTAAGGAATGGAAGGACACGTTATTTTCGCAACTCCAGGCCAAAGTTTCACTCAAATCGGATCAAAATCCACAAATTTGGACGGTTTTGATGAAAACAGAGGCAAGAAATAGAAATATCACAAATGTTGCTGGAAACCTCACCTCTGATGGGAGAAAAAAACCAGAAAAATGCTCATAAATACCAGCAATGCTGGTCGACCAGGATGGATGTGTTTTTGAGAGATGTTGAAGATGATTTGAAGTGGGCCACGTCTTGATCAGGGATGATCAGACACTATCAGGGATGATCAGACACAATCAGGAAGAAGATCCAAGTCAGGGAGAATGACTGAATCAATTTGAGAAGGTAACTATGGCTCTGATACCATGTAAGAGTTTGTGATGAGATGAAGAAGCCAATAATGGCAAGAAAACTCAATGATCTGGGATCATCGATTGCTTAGTATTTAGAATGAAGTGAAGACATAGTTAAATATTTTTCACAACAATCAATGGTGAAAGAATTGACTAAATCCTAGACAGCCAACAACCCATTTAGCTGTTATGTTTGACAACAATGCCAACAACCCATTTGTAGCTGTTATGTTTGACAATAACAACCCAACAACCCATTGGCAGCTTGTTATGTTTGACATAAATTTCCTAGGTAAGGTAATTGCGTCCCATGATTAGGAGAAAGAACTCTGTTCTGATTAATCGTCCGTTTCCATAGGACTTGATTCAAATGGTGTTGCATGCTGTTTTTCGTTTTAGTACAGATTTTCTAGTGTGGGAGCCAATAATTCGGCAATGAGGAACAAACCATATATATTAACACATTTTGCCTAGCTTGAGAGGGGGTCAATCCTTTCCAATCTGAAATTCTGGTTTGAATTATTTTAATTACTGGATTCCAGATATCGGCAGATGTATGTTTAGTTGAGAGATGAGCCCCTAAATATGTAAAGTGATTCACTGTATTGTGGATATTGAGGTTGCTAATCGCTAGCTGTTGGCGAAGCTGAGCAGCTGAACAAGAGTTGTGACTTCAGAATATTAGTTTTCTGATTGGCTTCAGTTTGAAATAGGGTAAGCATATCACTGATAAAATTTATTGCCTTGGTTGAAATGGAGGAGAAAAAACAATGTCATCGGCAAATTGTAGCAAAGGTCCAGTATCTCCCTTAGGATTCAACTCCCAACATATAGTATGCTCTACTAAAAGCTTCTGCACATATAATGTAGAAATAAGGCATTGGATCTCCTTGTTGTAAACCTCTACTAGGAGTGAATTCAGGTGAATATGAACCATTAAGATACCTGACATTTGTGATACATGTTCATATACAGTCAGCAAAGTATAGAGGAAAGCCTAGTATAGTAAGAAATTCCCAAATAAAGTTCCAAGCAAGAGTGTCCTAGGCTTTCTCAATATCCGATTTGACAGCAACCAATGGTTTTTTCTTATTTTTGTTTTTCATAATATGCATCATTTCATATTTGGCTTTGAACTTTGATGGCCCACCAAGGGGAAGGGGTAGGCCAAAGAGGACGTGGATGGAGGTAGTAAAAATTAATATGAAGAAGTGTAGCTTATTTGAGGATTTGGCTCAAGATAGATTGGAATGGAGAAACAGAATTCGCGTAGCTGACCCCAACATAATTGGGATAAGGCTTTGATGATGATGATGATGGTAGTATGCATCATTTCTTTGATGATAATAATTTGGTCAGATGCTCGTCTTCCTTGGATAAATGCACCTTGATTGACTGAAGTAAATCTAGAAAGGAGGTTTTGAAGTCTAAAGACCAGGAGTTTGGATATTATTTTATATAAAACATTATAAAGACTGATTGGTTGATAATTTGAAAATTTCTTTGCTCCTTGGCATTTGGGAATAAGGATGTTGTTAGTCATCTGAAGATTTTCTGAAAGAGTAAAGAGTACAGAAGAAATGTTGGACACAGTTAATGATATCTGCCTTAATGAGATGCCAAGATTTTTGAAAAACTTTCTCGGTAAATCCAATTGGGCCTAGGGCCTTGTTAGGATCAAAGGCAAAAACTGCTTTTCGAATCTCATCTTCATCTGGAAGTTTACACAAATTATTATGGTCTTCTGAAGTTACAGCAGGCTGAATGAAAGAAGGCAAAGCTAAGTTATGTGAATTCTCAGAAGAGTCGACAATAGGAGGGGCGGAGAACAATGTTGTAAAATTTCTAAGCAATGGTTGTGAATATCATTGATGTCAGTTAGTACATTCCCATTAGTATCTTCAATAGCATGAATAAAGTTACTTTTAAAATGAATTTTAGCAACGGCGTGAAAGGACAATAGTTTTTATCTCCTAATGCAAGCCACAAGATTCGAGCACATTGAGCCCAGAAGATTTCCAGCTGCTTAGATTTTATGGCATATTCCTGAAAAAGAGTGTTTTTTTCCCTAGATTATGCAAAAACACAGAGGTGCTATAGTTATCAGCTGCTTGAATACCTTGGATTCATTTCTTAAGTTTATTTGTCTTTTGAATTATATTACAAAAATTATTCTGATTCCATTTCTTAATTAGTGGGACTAGCTGTTGCTTTTTTGAAATGAGAACCGGATTGAGCTGAGCTTCCATGGATCCCCATTGGATCCCCATTCTGATTCAACCCATGGTTTGAAATTAGCGTCATCATGCCACATAGCCTCATATCTAACAGGTTTAGGTGTTTTATAGTTCTTTAGATCAATCAATGAGAGCGGATTGTGATCAGACCCAATTCTAGGAAGATGTTTCAGGTTGAGCATTCACACTCTAGAGCATTCACACTCTAGAGCATTTTCAGCATTTATATCTGTAGAAATAAAGACTCATCAAGTTAGGCCCATCAAGGCCCATAGGGAAAATATCCCACGTGTGGGATCTGGTCAAGATACTGTAGAAAATTATACATCTGTATTTTCCATTTTTTGCCTATCAATCAATTGTAAATAGATATAATCTCAGCCTGCAATTAGGCAATAGTTCAGTATTAATACGCAGTCGATCCCCATTATGGGATATGACCAATATTCCAATCCTTCTACTCTCTGTTACATATTAGAGATTCCAAGCTCATACCTCTCGTGATATCCATCCTGATGGCGCAGCCCGACAGTGAGATCGAGCCATAATGTGAGCCCGACAGTGAGGAATGGTCTAAAATAAAGAAACTACCATTATCAGTACTTTCTAAAATAACTCTCTAAAATCTCTAAGTAAATCAAATCACTTAAATCTCTCTGATTAAGTCAAATCAGAGATAACATCAAATTACTAAAATTACTTACCTATTTAAAGAAAGCAAATCATTGTAGGGTTCCTTGGTGGGATCCACTAGGGGGCCCTCTTCTTCTTGGATCTCACTGCATCAGCTCTCCCCGTCTTGGAAAAAATCGACTTCGGCGAGTTGAAAGGTTGATAACACAGGAGAGAATCCGACCACAAGTTCGGAAAATGTCCACCTAGGTCGAAAAAATCAAACGCACAAACTTTCGTCTTTTCTTTTGATCTGCATTCACATGGCATAACTTGGAAGCTTGATGCGATCTGTTCCTCCATGTAGAATTACGTTGGAGGTGTCTTTGCTGCTGATGTATGTGTGATCTGATCAGTGGATGCTTCAGTGTTGCCTTTGTACCAACAGATCATGATCATTGAATATCCATCGTGGCTCCCCGAAAATGAAGTCAATGTGAGGAACTTTAATAACTTGATCTTCTTGTGAAACCACAGGGACAAATGATTTGATTTCCGATGATGCAATTGAATTTTCTGGAAGTGGCATGACAATGAGATCTACCGGATGTTCAATCTTTTTGCTAACCTGGTCAGAGTCTTCAATTTTTGCTTGACCTTGTACTTCCTCAACCCTTTGCAGCTCTTGAGTGGCACTACCTTGATCAATATTGTTTGTACCCAGAAAATCAGTGTTGCTATGAACTTGTGTTTCAATGTCATCTTTGTTGTTCGAAGTCGGCTGTTTTGGCTTTTTCAAGTTTTTGCTCCTTTTGTGGCGCTTCTGTTGAAGGTGCAGACGACGACAGAGATGTTGATTTCATTGCCATGAGTCTACTCCATCTTCCATTCCTGAAAAGGGTATATATGTTTGCCTCTGTATCATGATGCACTTTTCGATAAAAAAGCCATGGTCGTCCAAGAAGGATATGAGCAATACTCATATGGACCACATCACACCAAATCTGATCTTCTTAGCCGCCAAGCTTGAAAGATACCAAACATCGGTGAGTCACGGAAATGACATGACCGGTAGACCATGTGAAATGGTAGGGCTTAGGAAGTTTCTCAGTGGGCAAATTAAGCTTGTCAATGACCTCTTGTGCGACAAAATTAATCGCACTACCATTGTCAATAACCACATTAACAGCCTTGTTAACGACTATTACCCGCGTGTGAAATTTCTTAGCATGTTTCCATTCTTCTTCCTCTTCATTTGTATTGAGGAGTCGGGGAATGACAATAGTGGGATTGTCTTCTCCTGAAAAAAGTCTTTCCACAATATGGGCTCTTTGTCGACATTGTTGCCTGCTAGACTTTCTAAGCATGCGTTCAACATGGATGGCTTCTAAGTATGCCTCTTGACTGGTTTTGCAATAATTCATATTTTCCAAGATATCTGGTCTCAAGCCTTGGACATAACGAGCTAAATCATGTATCTCATCTTCCTCCAATTCGCATATCTAATGCAACTCTCGAAAGTGGCGGGTGTATTCATCAACCGTCAAATTTTCCTGCTTCAAGTTGAGAAATTCCTCAAAATAGAATTCATTTTCAAAATACCAATTGCCATATTTGCGTTCATACTGAATTCTTTGAATTTTAATGGAGCTCCCAAAAAATTTCATATTGACTTGATTCAATGATTCAAATATTGCTGCTTGATAGGCTGGGCTAATGACACTTTGAATGAGTCGGATTGGAATTGAGCCCACTTGGCTCAGACTAAAAAATTCTACTTTTTTTTTTTTTTTGAAGTGGGTCGGATTTGGGTCGAGCCTTAAGTTAGGTTTAACACAGCAGTAGGTACGTGGGAAGGAGACGATTGTTTTTCTCTTTTTTTTTTGGCTTCTACTGGATCGGGTTCAGGTCAGACCAGAACTAAGGCCCAACTGTTTCTGCAGGGTTGGGCTTGGACTCAGGTTGGGCCCAAATTTAAGCCCGATAGTACTGTTAAGAGAAGACACGTGGGAGAAGTCCCTTGTTTGTCTTGGGTTTTGTGTATGCAGAAGCAATGAAACAAAAGGGGTGGAGAAGGACTTTCTCTTACTTTCTGACGATTGGAGAATGGAGATACTGGGACAACACCGAAGAGGCCGGTGACGTGGTGGAGATGATGGTTGCGGAGATGGTGGCTGGAGACCTCTTCTTTCTATTTCTCCCTCTCTCTCTCTCTCTCTCTCTCTCTCTCTCTCTCTCTCTCTCTCTCTCTCTTTTCCGGTTTTGCTCGTCCTTTTTTTTTTTTGCGCGGGGGGGGGGGGGGGGGGAATAGTTGATGGAATCAAAGGGGTGGAGTTTGGCTTGGTTGTGTGAGGGTGGGACAGGGACGGTTGGGTGTGGCTGTTTTTTTTTCCTCCTGCTGCCGTCCCTCTCTTCTTCTGCTCTTTGGTTTTGAGAATGGATGTTGGAAAGGTTGGAGTTATGGGTGGATGGTGCGTGGGTCGGCTGGTGTTGGGATGGATGTGGGATGGGACTATGGGAGGGATTTGCGAATTGGGGATGATTGGGGCTTTTAGGGTTTTTGGGAAATTGAGATTGGGATGGATGGTGGGTTCTGGTAGGCTAGATGAGGGTTCGGTGATTTGGGGTTTGGGGAAAAATTTGTTTAGGGCTGGGATTTGGTTCGGGAGTGGTTGATGTGGGGATGTTGGTTACTGTGATGGAGGGGAGGGATGGGTTTTGGATGATTGCAGGGGTGGGGTGAATGACAGTAGGTGGTGGATGATAATGGCTGAGGTGATGATCGCTGGGGATGATAATGAATTGACAAAAAACAGAACGATGGGATACGGGCTTACCTCGGATCGGCGATCTCAACCGGCGATCTGAGGTGGATTGTCGGCTCTTGATGCCAATTGATGGCGCAGCCCGGAGGCCACGATGTGAGATCTACAACTCCGACGGTGAGATCGAGCCCTAAGACTTAAAACCCTAAGATCACTTAGGGAAAATACACAAAGGGAAACAAGAAAACCGCTGAACTTTTATTATCAATATAGCCTGCCTTACAATCAAGCATCCCTCTCTATTTATAATAGAGGAATGGTCTAAAATAAAGAAACTGCCATTATCAATACTTCCTAAAATAACTCTCTAAAATCTCTAAGTAAATCAAATCACTGAAATCTCTCTGATTAAGTCAAATCAGAGATAACATCAAATTACTAAAATTACTAACCTATTTAAAGAAAGCAAATCATTGTAGGGTTCCTGGGTGGGATCCACTAGGGGATCCTCTTCTTCTTGGATCTCACTGCATCACATCCTCAAGGGATATCACCTTTAAAGGATTTTTACCCTTCATTCTGGTGGTTCTTCTCTTGTCATCATCTTCTCGGGACTGTCTTGACAACGAGATCAATCGGTGGGCTCCATCATCATAAATTGTATCTCCGGCGGGACATCTCCATCTTGGTCAATTGATATCTGGCATTCATTAGAGCTTTGTCCAATTCATCAGAGCTTCGATCCCCATTATGGGATACGACCAATATTCCAATCCTTCTACTCTATGTTACAATATCTAGATAAGGGATATAGGATTTAACCACTGTGATCATTCCACTGTAGAACTTTGACAATACCAAGGGATGAACAAGTTATCTGAAAAAATATTGTTTTTAGTTTAGACTTGGTCAAATTTTGTGAGATGGTTATTTCAGAAATTCAAAAATATAATCACGAGTCTGTTATTCAACTTGAAGCTAATATTAGGAGTTACACACCACCCTTGTATATCTTTAAAAACTGGTTTTCTATGCCATGTTTCCTCTTTGAGCTCGTGGCTGCCGGTTGTCGCCGGTGGCCAGTGAAAGGGAAGGGTGCTTGAGGGTAGAGAGAGGGAGGAAGAGGAAAGTGAGGGAATGAGAGTTGACGAGCAAAGTAACCCTATGCCTTTTTTCAAACAAAGTGAATTTGAAAAACCGAGAAAAAGTCGCCAGCGATGGGATTGGCCTTGACAATAGCAAGGGATGAACAAGTCATCTGAAAAAATATTGTTTTTAGTTTAGACTCGGTCAAATTTCGTGAGATGGCTATTTCAGAATTTCAAAAATATAATCACGAGTCTGTTATTCAACTTGAAGCTAATATTAGGAGTTACACACCACCCTTGTATATCTTAAAAAACTGGTTTGCTATGCCATGTTTCCACTTTGAGCTTGTGGCTGCCGGTTGTCGCCGGTGGCCAATGAAAGGGAAGGGTGCTTGAGGGTAGAGAGAGGGAGGAAGAGGAAAGTGAGGGAATGAGAGGTGACGAGCAAAGTAACCCTATGCCTTTTTTTCAAACAAAGGGCATTTGAAAAACCGAGGAGAAATTCGCCAGTGATGGGACCAACTTCCAGAAAGGACCCATTTGAAAGAAGTATAGAAAAATTTATACACTGTTTTGAAATGCACAAATTTTCCTTGAAAAAAGTTGATGATATATTTGATATTTCCCTAGTTATTTGAAGGCAACTTTTATAGTTTTGGTGCCAAAATTTGATAATCCAGTCACTCTGAATTAGTTTTGGCCAATCTCCTTACCTAATGAGTTCTATAATATCATTACTAGAATCTTGATGGCTCTCATGAAGCCTCTCATGTCTAAAATTGTCAATCCTTATCAATCTGCCTTCATCCCAGGAAAGGTCTACTCTGATAATATTCTTTTGTCACATGACCTAAGGAGTTTTCACCTCTCCAAAGGAAAGTCTCGCATGTGTAAAGAATAAAGATTGACTTGAGCAAAGCCTTTGACAGTGTTCGCTGGGATTTCCTGGGCCTGTTTGTTTGTAGGGTGGAGTAAAATAAAATGAAATTGAGTGTCAAATCAAGAAGAAAAGAAAGTGGAGAGAGTTGGGAGTAAAAGCACAAAATGATAAAAATAGGTACTTTTAGTTGCACAAAATGACAAAAAAGGTGCTCTTAAAAGACACAGAATGACAAATAAGGTACTCTTAAAAGGCACAAAATGACAAATAAGGTACTCTTAAAAAGCACAAAATAACCAACTCCCTCTCCTTTCTTTTCTTTTTGATTTGGCACTCTATTTCATTTTACTCCACCCTGCAAACAACGGGTCCTAGAGCTTCTCTTTAAGCTTAGAGTTTCCCATCTATATTGATTGGATGGATCATAGAGTGCACAACTGATCCAAGTTTTTCTATATTGGTTAATGGGAAAGTTGTGGGTTACTTCAAAAGCAATAAAGGTCTTGGACAAGGGTGCCCCTTATCTCCATTTCTCTTCTCTATTGCGATGTGAGTTCTTCTCTTCGGTCCTCACCATAGTTATTGATTCTGTTTCGTTGTGGCCATTCAACTGAAACGGAATAGGGTTGGTGACTTTCCATTCCAAAATTTGTTCCTAATTTTGGTGAGAGGTATTTTTTAGAAAAAGAGGCGGGGAGGGGAAGAGGGTTTTGTGTACTTGTTCCTGCACTATCCTACCAGTGCCGCCGCTGGCAACCGTTATCCTCGTCCTTCCTCTCTCTCTCACACACACACAGAGGAAAGTCAAACTCGAAAAAGGCTCTCTCTGCCCACGCGCGCACGCTCAAAAAAGGCTTTCTGCTCACACACACATGAGCTTATCCCCACGCCTTATTAAAAGGGAGGTTTATATAATTCGCATCTTCTCTTTGCAGATGATGTGATAGTTGTAACTCTAGATCCTCTTTAGTGTCTTATTAAGAAGTGTTCAAGAAATCCTGATGAGAAAGAAATTGGAAAAGAAGAAGAACGAAGAAGAAATAGACAAAACCCAGAATAGTCGAATAACCTATTAGGTTAGACAACCCTTGTTTTATTGTTATTTTACTATTTCTGAGAATTACAAAAAAGCCCCTCAAGTTTCTAGTATTTACAATAAACGCCCTGGCTCAAATCAAATTATAAATAAGTCCTTTACTTTGACTCTTAACACCCCCTCTCAAGCTGGTGCAAGGCCCAGCTTGGACAAAACAAAATTCAACTTAGCTTTAGTGATGGCCTTAGTGAGGAAGTCTGCCAGCTGATATTCGGTAGGAACGTGTACCAACAACACATCCTCTTTAATTTTTTCTCAAATAAAATGACAGTCCACTTTTTAATTTTTTCTCGAGTAAAATCCCAGTAATATTCTTAGCCACAATAGCTTGCAACACCAAAGAGCTACAACTCTGCACTCTGCTTCTGCACTAGACTTGACAGTAATAGCATGTTTTTTCCTTTTCCATGAAACAAGATTTCCTCCAACTTTCTATCAGTCAATGATCCAGCGCCGTCAGAATCTGTAAAGGCCATAGCCTTGGCATGCCCATGTGACTTGAATAGAATTCCTTGACCAGGTGATCCCTTAAAATATTTGAGAATCCTGTGCACTGCTGTTAAATGATCAGTTCTGGGAGCATGCATAATCTGACTTACCAAGCTGACGGCATAGGAAATATTCTGCCTAGTAATAGTGAGATAAATTAATTTCCCTACCAACCTTTGATACAACCTCTTGTCTTCAATTAGTTCTCCACTCTCCAAGTGAAGACTCTGATTTTGTTCTATTGGAGTGTCAACTGGCTCTGCACCAAGTTCCCTGTTTCCTCAAGGAGATCAAGAATATATTTTCTTTGTGAGATGACAATTCCATTTCTTGACCTTGCCACTTCAATGCCTAGAAAATATTTTAGTAATCTAAGGTCCTTGATTTCAAACTCCCTTTTTGAGGCAGCGCAGGGAAGAAGGAGGATAGCCAACGGGCTATTCTCCAAGCCAAACGGCTTAGGGTAGGATGTCTAGGTCTCACACCAAAGACTGAGAAGCACACGATTGAGAAAGCTCAACTTTTCATTCAATTTCTGTATATCCCAAGAGAAGGGATTACATCCTTTATATAATAGAGCCTCAACATAATTTTAGTAATTAAGCTATAAAATTTTAGAAACTCCCTAATTCTGCTAAATCATATCAATTATTAGAAATCTAATAAATCTACTAACCAAACCAAACCAAACCAAGCCTTTTCCCACTAGGTGGGGTCGGCTATATGGATTTGACGACGCCAATCAAATCTGTTTAGGGCCATGTCCTCCGTTAGATCCATGTAGGCAAGATCATGTTTAATAGTTTCTTTCCAACTTCTCTTGGGTCTCCCTCTCCCTCTCCTACTCTTGGCAAACTCCATGCTTTCACACCTTTTAACAGGTGCCTCTGTTGGACGCCTTCTAACATGGCCGAACCATCTCAGTCGATTTTCTCTCATTTTATCTCCAATCGGTACTATTCCTACTATGCCCCTAATCTCCTCATTCCTAATCCTATCTCTCCTTGTGATCCCGCACATCCATCTTAGCATTCTCATCTCCGCAACTTCCATCTTCTTGACATGATTATGCTTTACTGCCCAACACTCTGATCCATATAACAACGCTGGCCGTACCGCCACCTTATAATACTTTCCTTTAACCTTGAGGGGGACTTTCCGATCACACAAGACCCCCGAAGCACTCCTCCATTTGGTCCACCCGGCTTGAATCCTGTGACTTACATCAGTATCAATCCCTCCATCCTGTTGCACCATAGATCCAAGGTACCTAAAGTTTTCTTTTTCTACTATCTTTTGTGTGCCCAAACTTACTTCTATGTTACCAGGTGTCCTACTTTGACTAAACTTGCATTCCATATATTCCGTTTTGCATCGACTTAGCCTAAACCCTTTTGTCTCTAATGTTTTCCGCCACAATTCAAGTTTAGCATTCACTCCTTCTCTCGTCTCATCCACTAAAACAATGTCATCTGCAAATAACATACACCACGGCACCTCATCCTGGATATGTCTTGTAATCTCATCCATAACTAGGGCAAACAAGTACGGGCTTAACGCTGAGCCTTGGTGTAGCCCAATCGTGATAGGAAACTCCTTAGTTTCGCCGCCAGTCGTCCTTATAGATGTCACGACTCTATCATACATATCCCTTATCGCCTCAATATAAGCGACACAAACTCTTTTCTGTTCCAGAACTTTCCAAAGAATCTCCCTAGGAACCCGGTCATAAGCCTTCTCCAAGTCAATGAACACCATATGTAAATCTCTCTTACCTTCTCTATACTGTTCCATTAACCTCCTCAAGAGAAAGATAGCCTCCATGGTTGATCTCCCAGGCATGAAACCAAATTGATTCTCTGAAATATTTGTTGTTCTTCTTAGTCTTCTCTCAATAACTCTCTCCCATAATTTCATCGTATGGCTCATCAATTTAATCCCGCGGTAGTTCGCACAGTTCTGAATATCTCCTTTGTTCTTGTATATGGGTATAAGAATACTTTTCCTCCATGCATTAGGCATCTTCTTGCTCTTTAGCACTACATTAAAAAGCTTTGTCAACCAACTAATACCATCCTCCCCCAAGCACCTCCATACCTCAATAGGGATACCATCTGGCCCAACCGCTTTCCCATTCTTCATTCTTTTCAATACTTCTTTAACTTCTTCCCTACTGATTCTCCTATAGAACATATGATTCGCTTCTTCTCTAGAAATGGTAAGCTGCCCCAATTGTATGTCACTACTACTGTTTTCGTTAAATAACTTGTAGAAGTAGCTCTTCCAACGCTCCTTTATCTCCTCCTCCTTTACTAATACCTTTTCATCCTCATCCTTAATGCATTTAACTTGGTTTAAGTCCTTGGTCCGCCGATCTCTAGTTTTAGCAAGCTTGAATATCTCTCTTTCGCCTTCCTTAGTGTCAAGTCGCCTATATAGCTCCTCAAATGCCTTTGCCTTGGCCTCACTAACTGCCTTTTTGGTTTCTCTTTTTGCTTCTTTATACCTCTCCAAGTTCGCTTCAATTCGATCCTTTTGCCACGTTTTAAAGCACTCTCTTTTAACTCTTATCTTGTCTTGGACGGCTTCGCTCCACCACCATGCTTCTTTCTGTACCGGAGCACCCCCTTTAGATTCTCCTAAGACTTCTTTCCCTACCCTCCGAATACACTCTGCTACCTTATCCCACATATTATTTGCACTCTCATCTGTCGCCCAAACGTCTTCCTCTAGTACTCTTTCCCTTAAAGCTAGTTGCTTATCACCTTTCAGGTTCCACCATTTAGTCCTTGAGCATCTATACAACTTCTTTTTTCTAGTCCACCTTTGTAACTGCACATCTATGATCAACAACCTATGTTGGGAAGTCAAGCTCTCCCCCGGTATAACCTTACAATCTTTACAAGCTAAACGGTCTCTTTTATGGATTTGATACCTAAAGAAATCTAATAAATCTACTAAATTTGAAAAATCATCTAGAAAATCTAAAACTAGAAACTGTCGTGGGAGAATCTTGGATTCTGTCATGGCTGGGCCTTGTGGGCTTTGGGCCTTCTGGAGTAAACTTTCAAACGTGGCCCAGTGGTCTAGCCTGCATCACTTTTGAGGAAATTTTCGAGTCTGAAAATTTCACCACCATTATCTCCTGTGACCACTATGTCATCAACAAACGCCACAAGTATAATTCCTACCTTCATGTTTTGCTTTTTTACAAAGACAATGATCTACATGACACCTTATAAATCCAAATTTAATCCCAGCTCTACTGTATCTTTCAAACCAGGCTTTGGATGACTGCTTTAGTCCATATAAAGACTTTTTAAGGAAACACACTTTTTCTTTGTGCTCTCTTGCAACAAATCCTGGTGGAGGATCCATGTAAACCTCTTCCTTCAAGTTCCTGTGCAGAAATGCATTTTTCACATCTAGTTGGTATGGAGGCCAATTGAAGTTCGTATAGAGACACACATTTAGTTGTATGTCAAGTGGCTAGGTTGGAGACAAAGACACGAGACAAGTGATAGGTTATGACATGACACAAAATTTTGTACGGGATGGTGAGTTACACAAGATCATGTCCCTTTTCTCACGGCAATGGGAATATCTAAATTAGAAGAAGTACTTGGATGAGGAACAACCTCTAAATTAGAAGGAGCAGGTGGAGAAGATGGAGGATCTGAATCTGGAACATCAGACGATGGTGGTAGAGTGGAAACCACTGGTCTTCCTTTCTTTCTTCCTGTGGAGTAAACTTTCAATGGATCCTTGAACTTGTCTTTTTTCTCTTGATCTTCAACACTTTGCAACTTTGCACCTCATTTGTTGATCCTTGCTGGAGAAGTGCCTAAATCAAGAAGAGGTAGACTATTCTCTTCTCTGCTCTCATAAATGAGTTCCTCACTTGCATATGAGTAAAACAACACATCTTCATGAAAACTCATATCCATTGTGACAAAGGTTGACCTCTCTTCCCCGGAGCATAACATTTGTAGCCCTTCTAATTACTAGGATACCCCACTGCTTTGGGATCCAATTTATCCCGCGGGTGTTTTGGAACATGCACAAAGCAAGTGCATCCAAACACCTAGTACCTCTATTGGACTCTTTCCTTCCAGTGTTCTTGAAGGCATTCTGTTTATTAAATATGCTGCAGTTAAGACACCATCTGACCAAAAATACTTTGGGACATTCATCTCAAATAAGAGAGCTTGGGTAACCTCTAGAAGGTGCCTGTTTGTAAGTTTAGCCACCCCATTCTATTATGGAGTATAGGCACATAAGGCTTGTGATTCAACTCCATTTGCATGAGATAAGATTGAAAATCTTGTGAGATATATTTTCCTCCATTGTTAGACCTGAAAGCTTTGATCCTTCTATCAAACTTAACTTCCACTATTTTATGATATGTTTTAAAATATTAAAGGCTTCGTTCTTTGACTTCATTAAGTACGCCCATGTAACCCGAGTTGCATCATCAATAAAAGTAACAAAATAACGATGTCCATAAATAGAGACCACAATAGAATACCATACATCAGAGTGAACTAAATCAAATGGACTGGCACTCCACTTATTAAGATTTAGTGAATACACAATTCTTTTATTTTTGGCAAACTGACATGCATCACATCTCAAAACACTTAACACTTTTATTTTGAATATGTATGAAAGAAAAATTCCTAAGATATTGTACTGGTGCATGGCCTAGACGATGGTGCCACAACACTACTTTATTCTTTTCAGCTGCTCCAAACTGTAGAACTTTAGACTCTGCCGTCTTCATATCTTGCGTATAAAGACCATTGTTCTCACTACCACAACCAATCCTTTGCCTTGTCCTCAGATCCTGAAACACACGATAAGAAGGATAGAAAATGACATAACAATTGAGATTTTTTGTTAGAGCACAAACTGACATGAGATTAAATGAGAAACAAGGAACATGAAGGACAGATGATAAAGAGAGGTCAGGTAAGGCTTGGACAGTACCTTTCCCAGCTATTGGAGCATAGGAAGTCCAGTGCTTTTAAAAGCGAAAGGCACATCAAGGCGCTAAGGTCTCCTGGGGCCTAGGCACTAAGGCGCGAACTGTAGATAAAAAGTAGATATTTTGGTATAGACAGATAATTCAAAATTCAACATTGGTAAAGTGAAAATAATTCACAAATTAGAACAAAAAAGGCAAGGAATATTAGAAGAATTCTAAAAGTCATAAAGCATCCATCACTCTAAATGCTAAACATTCAACAAAAGTACCAAAATCCATCAAACACCAATACAACTTCAAAGTCAAAGCAACAACACAAATGGTCCTAAGGAGGACCTAACAGTCATCCTCAACAGTTATGCATCAGTGGACCTTCAGTTTTAAGTAGATCAGATGCATTGTATTATGTGGACCACTCATGAGCTCATTCATGATCTAAATACAAAATATTCATTCTAAAACATCAATCTAAAAATATCAAAATGTATATATCTCCAAAATCCAAATAATCAACTCATATCCCCATCATGGCCCATGACCATATCCACATCAACATCATCACCACCAAATGAAGATGATCCACATCAAAACCAAAATAAGGCCCTACCCCCACTGATGGATGAGAAAAATTGGTGATGGTTTGCCAATTGATAATTGTTTGAAAAAAAAAAAAAACAAGGCCCCAGACCAAACAATAAAAAATATCAATGGCTGCCCCTACTCCTACTGATGAGAAATTGGTGATAGCCTGATGATGTGTTAAAAAAAAAAAAAGCCCCCAGAGCTGACAGACTAGGTCATCTCAAAATTTCACCGTGGGCCCCACTGATGGATGGTCCAGTCGGTGATGGCATAAGCAATTATTAGATGATTCTTGCCCCACCGATTTGATGATGTGTTTGAAAAAAAAAAAAAAAAAAGCACCAGACCAGCCAGAGCAGGTCATCCCAAAATTTCAGCGTGGGCCCCATTGATGGATAGTCAAAACGGTGATGGCATAAACAATTCCCAGATGATTTGTACCCCACCGGTTTGATGATGTATTTGAAAAAAAAAAGGCCCCAGACGTCCCAAATTAGCCAGACAGGTCATCCCAAAATTTCAGCGTGGACCCCACTGATGGATGGTCAAATCGGTGATGGCATTAGCAATTCTCGCATGATTTGTGCCCCATCAATTTCATGAGCCCCACCAAAAGATGAAAAAGAAAGAAAAAAGAAAAGAGGGAGACGACTGAGAATGAGCGATAAAGAGGAAGAAAAAAAAACTCATACATACCTATTTAGGCTGTGCGCTTGTCTCTGCTCTGCTCTGCTCCTCGCTGGCTCGCTGCAAGTCGTTGGAATGGTCGCTGGGAGTTGTTGGGATGGCCGTCGCTGCTACTCGCTGGAATGGGCACTCGCTGCTTGATGGTAGGAGGATGAAGATGACGGCTTGATTGCATGCAAGAGATGGTGATGATGGGTCGAAGTCTGCTCTTGCTCCTCTTCTTCTTCTTCTTCGTTCGTTGGAAGCAGCTGCAGCATCGTTTTCGCTCTCTCTCTCTCTCTCTCTCTCTCTCTTTTTTTTTGTTTTCGATGGAAACAATTAGGGCTTTGATGCCCTTTAAAGAGTAAAGAAATTACATTTGGCCCCCTCCTCAATTTCTTTTCTAATTTTAAGCAATAAAAAATTATGTTTAGCCCCTTAAAAGGACTTTTTTTTTCTTCTAATTTTCATCCAACTATTGTACTGTAAAGAAGCTCACGCTTCGTGCACCTTGCACCTGGCTCCAAGGTGCGCGACTCGAGCGCTTATGCTGCACCTCACTGAATGCGCCTTGCTTTGAGGCATTTGAAGCCCAACTACTGCGCCTTGCGCCTAGGCGCGCCTTTTACAAGCCTTTAATGATGATTTGCTAGTTGGGGTCTATGTCCCCTTTTGCGTTTCTTTGTTTTATTTATTTTTTTTGGTTTTGCTGTTTCCTTTTGTCGCCTCCATCTGGATTTTTGCTTCAGTATAGATCTCTTATACTGTACTGCCTTTTCTGTTGATGTTGATATATATACAGTTACCATTAAAAAAAAGTGTGGTGGGAAGTGATAATTTCTTATTCTGCCTATTTAACTGGGCCAGTGGCATTTTTTTTAACTATCCATGTTATGACTACAATACTGGCTGTTTGGACTATTCAATTTGTGAGAATTTGGGCTCTGCTCCATTGGCAATAGGTAATGGTTTGGCTGGTCTGGATTGAGTTACTTGTTTGTAGACTCATACTTAAAATGCTGTGAGTATGCCACCACTGTTTAAGATGGCTTGGAAAGCACACACCATAATCTAGCTTTTCTTATCCTCTGGACTGCTTTCTACCTCTTTCATTTGTGAAACGTCTCTGCTAACCTATTGCTATGTTGCTCAGAAAATTCAAATAGACATCCATATGAAGATGAGATCACAGTTTTGTTGGAGCATCCTTCCTTGCCATTGAGCTTGAATATCAGTAAAGAGCATTCGGATATAGCTGATTCTTATGTTTGGGTAGATACAATTACCCAGTTAGAGGCGCTGGTAGATCTCTTAAGTAAGGAACAAGTTTTTGCTGTTGATACGGAGCAACATAGTCTACACTCATTCCTTGGGTTCACTGCTCTAATGCAGGTTATTCGTAAGCCATATTGTTGATATTGTCTTCTATCTTACAGACTCCTTTTTTGTTTTATATATACAGAAAACATTCATAACATATGTGTACATGTTTTGATTGTAACAGATATCTACTCAGAAGAAAGACTATCTGTTAGACACAATTGCTCTCCATGATATGCTGGGTGTTCTTCGCCCTGTTTTTGCCGATCCTTCTATTTGCAAGGTAGTTTGTGTGAGTTTAGATGAAAATATTAATTTATATTTTCGATACGAAGATGACGTAGCCCCGGATCCGTGATCAACGAATAGATCAATCTCCCAAAGGTTTGATTGAATCCAAGGATGGATTCAGCCACTAGGGCACACTCATGATGACGAGAAATACCATAACTGAGAGAAAATCTCAGAACTCAGAAAAAATCAGATTTAATTGATAATAAGAATTCCATTACAACTGAGCCATAGTCATCCTTATATAATGTTGGATAACTTGGACACTAAGACTTTCCTAATCAATAAAGGAAACTAAACCACTAATCTTGGTGAACAATCCAACTAAAATAAAAATCCCAATTTAAAGATTTCTAATAAATAAAAAATACTTAAATTAAGACTCTTAAACATCTAATTAAATAGATGTCATGTTGGGGCTATGACTGGGCCCAATGGGTTGGCTGACCCATAGTCTGGCCTGCATTAAAGGAGCTTCAGATATGTACTTTACTAAAATCTCGAGCTTAGATCTTTTTCATCTTGCGTTTTTTTTTCGGTCTAGAAATTGGCGCCCTCTTTCCACATGTTGCTGCTGAAACAATTTTGATTTATGCATGATTCTTATGTTGGAAGTCAGCCTTACACAGTGTTTGGCAGTGAAATATCAGATTTGTTAGATGCTAAATGTACAGATCATACTACTCTTGGTTCCCTTACACTCTGCTACTTTCTTTTTTTTTTTTCTATTTTGTTGATACTCAATAATTTATGGATATGTTCTTAGTTGGTTTTTATCTTCTGCCCTTTCCTCTTGCCCAACAATGGAGCCTTGGCAAACTTGGATGGGATCCTAATTGAAGAATTTGAAACAGCAATTTATCAGATTGTAGTTCCAAGAATAAGAAAGCTGCTATGGTTCGCAGATAGGGTTGCAAATGGGTTGGCTCTGGGACGGATCCATGTTGTATCTGGATCTGGTTCCAGATGGATGCTGATGGAGAGGAGGAGAGGTGGAAGATGGGGAAAAGGAGGGGAGAGAAAGGGAGGGAGGAGAGAGGGGTTTGGGGGGGTGGGGGCGTTGTTGGGACCTGGGGTGAGGGGTTTGGGTGTTGTCGTGAGAGTGGAGGATCTGCTATAGAGGTCAGTGGCCACATATGTTGGTTTCTGGGTTCATGGTTCTTCAGTACCTTGAGTTCTGTTGGCAGGGACTATGATCTGAAAGTTGGATCTAACAATTTAGTTTTTTTTTTTTTTTAAGACATTGATGCAGAAATAGTGTAAAGGTTAGTGGTTTTCGTGTCGACGGGATCTGAGATCCAAGACTTAGCCCATGTTTGGCACCTCTATTTCTAGCCTCTAAATGTCTTAAGCGGACAGAGGTTATGAAAATAAGAGCGTTTGGCACAACATTCTGGCCTCTGTCCGTTTTAGACATTTAGAGGCAAATCCTCTAAAATCCAAATGCTCAAAAAATGGGCAGCTGAAAAAATAGAGCTTTGGCCTCTTCGCTGTATGGCTCTTTTTTTTATGGCTCTACTTTTACTGGGTCGTCAGAAAAAGAGTAGAGATACCAAACATGGCCTTAGATTGGTAGAGATATGACAGACGGGTTTAACTGGGAGGATGGTTTTGTGATCTGCATTTTTTTTTGATCCAGTCTTAGATCAAGTCTGTGGCCTGAATGGGGTTGATTGGTGATGGGGAAGATGAAAAGCTGGATCTGTTGGAATTTGAGATGCCTTGAGAAGTCTTATGAAGCATTGAAGTGTTTAGTATCTCAAGTATCATTTTGTGTTGGAATTATTGTCAACACAATGTCACAAGTGTGGTGTTGATAGTGTGGTGTTGATAAAGCTTCAAAGAAAAAAACAGAGCTGAAACAATACAGGAATTCAGAATTCCTGAAGCAGTGTGGTCGGTCGACCGAGGACCCCACGCGGTCGACCGGAAAAGAGAACTCTGCAGAAGACAGTTTTAGTTAGCTCCCAGTTATTTTGTTGCCACAGTGTGTCGCCGGTCGACCGGGGACCCCATGCGGTCGACCGAGAATTGCGCAGAAATAGAAGTTTTGCACGAAAATTCAGGAAACTTATGTATTTCGTTTGGGACTCTTTCTAAACGAATTCTAGCCTAATTTGAACACTCTTTAGGGTTACCAAAACCTATATAAAGGCTTGCTAAGTTCGTTTTCAGAAGAACAGAAGAGAAGAGAGAACAAAACAGAGGAGTTTTGGAAAGAAGAGTGATTGGAGAAGAAGGCGCTGCTGTGTGTTGCTGTGTTGCACGTTTCTACAGCAAGTGTGGACGAGAATGTGCTCATGAAGATGGTGATTCGTCCATAGATAAGTGTCTCTCTTTTTATGCTTTAAATTTCAATTTGTAAGGGATTGAGAGAGAGAGATTGTAGAGGAGAAGGGCTGTAGAAAAGTTCTCTACTTTAATTCTGTAGAACATTAAGTTGGTGCTTGGTGTTAGGGGTTTTGTGATCCTATCTGTTGGTGCAGATAAATTGTAAAGGGAGTAGGTGCTTCCTAGATAGTTGGTGCTATCTGAAACTTAAGGGTTGGTGCTCTTTGTCGTTGGTGCGACTAAATAGATTCAGACCTGTTCCGGATCGGTGTTCGGACAGTCTTTGAACCGTGGACGTAGCCTTTTGGTGAACCACGTTAAATCTGGTGTCCTTGTGTGATTTGATTTGCTTTTGTTGTTAAATTGGACCTGTTTTAAGGAATCACTGATTCACCCCCCCCTCCTCTCAGTGATCGCGATATCTAACAATTGGTATCAGAGCGCCAAGGCTCCCTTGATAAGCTTAACACGCTAAGGGTGATCTCTTGTCAAATCACATGGCATCCAATACAGGGAATAAGAAAGCACCTTTGTTTGATGGTTCTAATTACTCCTTCTGGAAGATCATAATGCAGGCTTTCATCAAATCACTTGGCTATGATGTCTGGGAGACTGTTAGAGTCGGTTACAATACTGCCATCGTACCCACTGATGCTCCAACGAAGAAGTTAGCAGACAACGACTCCAAGGCGCAGAATGCACTCTTTAGTGGCCTTGTGGACAGCGAGCTGGTCAAAGTAATTGCATGCAAAATAGCCAAGGAAATATGGGACAAGTTGAAAAGCATTCATGAAGGAGATGAGAAGATCAAAGAAGCGAAATTGCAAACTCATCGCTCTCAATTCGAGTCTCTTCGCATGGAGGAAAGCGAGAATGTTGACTTGTATATGCAACGAGTGAATGAAGTCACGAATGACATTCGTGGACTAGGGGAGGAGATTAAAGAACCAGTCATCGTCAAAAAGGTTCTAAGATCTCTTCTTCCCCGGTTTGATTCAAAAGTCTCAGCCATAGAAGAAGCCAAGGATCTGAATGAATTTACCATGGATGAGTTGCATGGTTCACTCACTGCCTATGAGATGCGCATAGGTAAGACGTCTTCATCTGATAGAGAAGCGGCCTTCAAAGTTCAGAAAAAGGGAAAAGAGACTGCTGGTCATGATGCTGATACTGATGATGATGAGCTTGAGGCTCAATTAGTTAGAAAGCTGAAGAAAGGAAGCAATGGAAAGTACAAAGGGAAGCTACCCTTTAAATGCTTCAATTGTGGCGGTGTTGGTCACTTTGCTGCGAAGTGTCCGCTGAAAGAAAACAATAATGATGACTCTTATGTTGATAAGAGTAAATGGAAGAAAAAATTTTAGAAAGAGGGGCAAAGCAAAGAGCTTCATCAGTCAATATAATGACAGCACGTCTGAAACTTCAGACGATGATGAATCAGCCGAGGCAACTGAAGCTCTCTTCATGGTTACTGTTGAAGAAGAAGAAGAGCAAGAGCCGGAAGAGGAAGAGGAGGCTGAGGTCAATCTTGAAGAAGAACTCATTGCCGCACTTGAGGAGCTTAGCATGGAACGAAAAACAAGTAAGAAAAATCTGAAACTTCTTCATGAATCTGAAAGTTCAGTTATTGCTTTGAAAACTCAAGTTGAAGAATATAAAAGAATGGTAGAAGTCCTAGAAATACAAATCAGTACCAAAACTGAGGAAGTGGTGAAACTTGAGAATGAAATCCTTGGAGCAAGGACTGAAAATATACAAATGAATCAAAAGCTCAAGGAATTCCAAGCAATCAATGGAACATTGAAGCTAAATGAAATACTGAAAGTTCAAAGGCCTTCTCACTTCAAATTTGGTCTAGGATTTGAGAATGGAGAATCCTCTAAGATTACACCTCCTGAAAAGACAAAACCTGTGAAGCCCACCCAGCCTAGAAAAGAGTCCATTCATGTGAGAAAGGAAATGAAGTCTAACCAGCCACAAAGAAGATTCAAATTTTATGGTTACTGTTATCATTGCAATAGATATGGACATAAAAGGGCTGAATGCAAATTCTATGTTAGAAACAGCCCATTTGTGACTAGGAACCCTTTTTCAATCCTAAACAGCCACAAAATTGAGTGCTATAAGTGTCATAATTATGGACACTTGACTAGGGATTGTAGGTTGTCTATTGCTAACCAATTTCAGGTTGAAAAGAAACCCAAGTTAGTTAAGGCATGGAGGGCAAAGAAAAGGGAAGATAATTCCAAGGAATCTCTCATTGTGCAAACGGCATTCAATGCACAAAAGAAGGCAGCACCATGGGTCTTTGATAGTGGCTGTTCAAGCCATATGACAGGTGATAAGGAAAAATTCGTCAAATTACAGCACTATGAAGGCGGATCAGTGAAGTTTGGTAACAATGATGGTGCCAAAATCTGCGGAAAAGGTGTTGTTCAGCTAAAGGCAAACAAGATCAGATCAGACGAGGTCTTATATGTGTCTGGATTGAGACACAACTTGCTTAGTGTGAGCCAGATCTGTGACAAAGGCCACGAAGTTGTCTTCACTAAGAATGGGTTTGCTATCAAGAAGTGTAGCAACGGCAAAACAGTGGCTACTGGATCTAGGACTGCTGGAAATCTCTATACATTGTCAGATGGAGCTAAAAAGACTTGCTTGATGAGTCGGACAGAGGAAAGTTGGTTGTGGCACAAACGCCTTGGGCATCTAAACTTTGATAACATGTCAAAGATTTGCAATTCAAAGGCTGTCAGAGGTATGTCTACAGTTGAAAAGCCTTCCAACCCCATTTGCGATTCTTGCCAAAAGGGAAAGCAAACGAGGGTAATGTTCAAGTCAAAGGAGCATCATTCAAAGAAACCTCTTGAGCTAGTGCACACTGATCTCTGTGGACCGATGCGAACTCAAAGCACCAATGGAGATAAGTATTTTATGTTATGCATTGATGATTATACTCGTATGACATGGGTATTGTTTCTTAAGCATAAACATCAAGCACTTGATCGTTTTAAAGTGTTTAAAGCACAGGTTGAAAATATGCTTGAAAAACGTATCAAGATTTTAAGGTCTGATCGAGGCGGTGAATTCACATCTGAAGAGTTCACTAACTATTGTGAGCACCATGGCATTCAAAGACAATATTCAGCCCCTAGAACTCCACAGCAAAATGGAGTTGTGGAGCGGAAAAATCGCACCGTGCAAGAGATGGCTCGCACAATGCTAACTGAGAGCAAGCTAGCTGACAAATACTGGAAGGAGGCAATCCATACGGCTGTATACATTCAGAATCGATGCTTGATCAGGCCACATGAAGACAAAACTCCTTATGAGCTATGGTTTGGGAGAAAAGCAACAGTCAAGCACTTCAGAGTCTTCGGTAGCAAGTGTTACATCAAGCGTCTTGAACAAAATCCGGGCAAATTTGAAGAAAGAGCTGATGAAGGTATATTTCTGGGTTACTCCTCCTCTACTAAGGCTTACAGATGTCTTAACAAAAGGACCAGAAAAATCATAGAAAGTGCCGATGTTAGAATTGATGAAAACCGTGAATCAAAGAATGTAACTCATTATGACAGTCCAGTTTATGAGGACTCGAGTGAGATTGATGATGAAGTGGCTGAACCTAATGATTCTGAGAAATCAAAGGATGGCTCAGAGGATGCTACACCTAGAAAGAAAAGCACTTGGGTAGAGCAACACCCTAAGGATCAAATCATTGGAGATCCTGAGGCCGGTGTTAAAACAAGACAAAGTGTAGTTAGCAATTACTCACTTGTGTCCACCATTGAACCCAAGACTGTGGCTGAAGCCAGTCTCGATGAAAGTTGGTTGAAAGCTATGCATTAGGAGTTGGAGCAAATTGAGAAGAACTCCACATGGGAGCTAGTTTCTAGACCTACCGATAAGAATGTTATTGGTACTAAATGGGTCTTTCGGAATAAGCTGAATGAAGATGGTCAGGTCATACGAAACAAAGCAAGGTTGGTTTGTAAAGGCTATGCTCAAGTTGAAGGCATAGATTTTGAAGAGACCTTTGCACCGGTGGCTCGTCTGGAAGCCATTCGTATGTTTCTTGCATTGGCTGCATACAAAACCTTCAAGGTATTTCAGATGGATGTAAAGTCAGCCTTATTGAATGGATTACTTGAAGAAGAGGTCTACATTGAGCAACCTGATGGTTTTCTCATTAGCAAAAATTCAGACCTAGTGTGCAAGTTGAAAAAGGCTCTTTATGGGCTGAAACAAGCGCCAAGGGCGTGTATGCAAGGCTGGACCTCTATCTCTGCAAGATCGGCTTTGGAAAAGGACTGGTTGATAGCAATCTTTATGTCAAAACAGAGTTGAGCAAACAGCTGGTTGTCATTGTTTATGTCGATGACATAATCTTTGGTGGCAATGATGAGGAAATGTGCAGGAATTTTGCTGAAGAGATGAAGAAAGAATTTGAGATGTCAATGCTTGGAGAACTAAAGTTCTTCCTTGGTTTACAAGTTCAGTAGCTGAAACATGGTATCTTCATATCACAGATGAAATACATCAAGGAAATGCTGAAGCGTTTTAACATGGAAGACAGCAAGCCAGTGAGCACACCAATGACAACGAACACAAAGCTAAGCAAAGATGGTAAGGGTTCGTCCGTTGATCACACCACTTATCGTTCTATGATAGGAAGCTTGCTTTATTTGACTGCTACAAGACCGGATCTTCTGCAAGCAGTATGTATGGTGGCTCGATTTCAAGCATCACCAACTGAGACGCACCTTACAGCAGTAAAAAGGATATTTCGATATCTGAAAGGTACCATGGAGCTTGGCATTTGGTATCCTAAAGGCAAATCCTTCACTCTTGTTGCATACTCTGACGCCGATTGGGCTGGATGTATAGATGATCGCAAGAGTACAAGCGGTGGTGCATTCTATCACGGTGAAAGGTTGGTGGCATGGCACAGTAAGAAACAAGATTCAGTATCCCTTTCTACAACGGAAGCGGAATATATTGCAGCGGCAACTTGTTGTACGCAAGTGTTATGGATGCGGCAAATGATCTCTGATCTAGGAGTTCCGACAACGGATCCTACGCCGATCCTCTGTGACAACACAAGTGCAATTCACATCTCTAAGAATCCTGTTCAGCATTCTAGAACGAAGCATGTAGCAATCCGCTATCACTTTCTCAAGGAAAAGGTTGCAGACGGTGAGGTAAAGTTGGAATATGTTCTAACTACTGAGCAAGTTGCTGATATCTTTACAAAACCTCTGCCAAAGGAAGTCTTCGAGTATCTCCGGAAAAAATTAGGAGTTACTCTCCTAATCCTTAGGAGTTGTGCTTGAAAGGGGGAGCAATGTATTCCTTGAATATCCTATTCGCTCCTTGGTTGGTCCCTTTGGACTTGTTGTCAAAGGGGGAGAAAGTTATGCTAGGAGAAAGCTATGCTAGAAGAAGTTATGCTATGATAGCTTGGGGGAGATTGGTATCAAGAATGTGAATGTGAAGATCTTGATTTTGTTCTTTTTTTAAGACAGGGGGAGTCTATGGTTCTGAAGAAGCTTCATGAAGGTCAACTGGTTCAAAGTGTTCCAAGTGTTGAAGTTCCAAGTGTTGCCAACAATTCCAAAGGGGGAGATTGTTGGAATTTGAGATGCCTTGAGAAGTCTTATGAATCATTGAAGTGTTTAGTATCTCAAGTATCATTTTGTGTTGGAATTATTGTCAACACAATGTCACAAGTGTGGTGTTGATAGTGTGGTGTTGATAAAGCTTCAAAGAAAAAAAAAAGAGCTGAAACAGTACAGGAATTCAGAATTCCTGAAGCAGTGTGGTCGGTCGACCGAGGACCCCACGCGGTCGACCGGGAAAGAGAACTCTGCAGAAGACAGTTTCAGTTAGCTCCCAGTTATTTTGTTGCCACAGTGTGTCGCCGGTCGACCGGGGACCCCATGCGGTCGACCGAGCACGGGAAACCAGAATTGCGCAGAAATAGAAGTTTTGCACGAAAATTCAGGAAACTTATGTATTTCGTTTGGGACTCTTTCTAAACAAATTCTAGCCTAATTTGAACACTCTTTAGGGTTACCAAAACCTATATAAAGGCTTGCTAAGTTCGTTTTCAGAAGAACAGAAGAGAAGAAAGAACAAAACAAAGGAGTTTTGGAGAGAAGAGTGATTGGAGAAGAAGGCGCTGCTGTGTGTTGCTGTGTTGCACGTTTCTACAGCAAGTGTGGACGAGAATGTGCTCATGAAGATGGTGATTCGTCCATAGATAAGTGTCTCTCTTTTTATGCTTTAAATTTCAATTTGTAAGGGATTGAGAGAGAGAGAGATTGTAGAGGGGAAGGGCTGTAGAAAAGTTCTCTACTTTAATTCTGTAGAACATCAAGTTGGTGCTTGGTGTTAGGGGTTTGGTGATCCTATCTGTTGGTGCAGATAAATTGTAAAGGGAGTAGGTGCTTCCTAGATAGTTGGTGCTATCTGAAACTTAAGGGTTGGTGCTCTTTGTCGTTGGTGCGACTAAATAGATTCAGACCTGTTCCGGATCGGTGTTCGGACAGTCTTTGAACCGTGGACGTAGCCTTTTGGTGAACCACGTTAAATCTGGTGTCCTTGTGTGATTTGATTTGCTTTTGTTGTTAAATTGGACCTGTTTTTAAGGAATCACTGATTCACCCCCCCCCCCCCCCCCTCAGTGATCGCGATATCTAACAGGATCATGGTGCAGCTGACCAGTTTCTGCAGGGTTCTGTTGGAAGTAGGACAGGTGGACTGAAAAACGATTGGATTTAGGCGGTCTGATGACAGATTTTAAAGGAGTTGGATTGGATTTCTAGGATGAGAGAAAAGGCACACGAGTTGTATGAAGATTGGTTAGAATGAGCAGGACATGTAATTGCGAAATGGTTTGGTTTCGGGTCCTCAGTTCTGAATATGTATGGATCCAGAAACGGACCTGATTTCTGACTGGGTTCCAGATCTGGATCCTATTTTATTGGAACCATAGTTAGGTTCCAAACTGTTTTTTTTTTTTTTTTCTTTTCTTTTGGTGTTGGAGACACCAGCTTATTGGATAGTCGGTTATCTGTTTGCAACCTTACTCCTAGATTTCTTGTTTTAGCCTTGATCATTTGAAAGTTTTTTTCCCCCTCCAATAATATCGGATTCAAGAAATCCCTCATGGATTAGGGTTTGAGTGGGTTGGTCCATGTTGCATCAGGAGTCTGGACCCATTTAAGTTTTTAAGGGTTTGGACTATGGAGATACATATATGGCCGGCCCATGTAGGGAACTTTTTTGTGATTATACAGACACAGCAGACCCATAAGAGTCCCTTTTCTATGTGGACAATTTTGCCTAAAGTTATTAGTTATCTTTCCATAGTAAGTTTTCTAGTGCTATCTAGTGCTTGACATTTTCTTTTTCATTATGTAGGGACCTGGGGTGGGGTTTTCGCGGGGGGGGGGGGGGGGGGGGGGGGGGGGGGGGGATACCTGAGGTTAAGGTTTGGATCCGCCATAGAGGTCAGTGGCCACATATGTTGGTTTCTGGGTTCATGGTTCTTGCGTACCTTGAGTTCTGTTGGCAGGGACTACGATCTGAAAGTTGGATCTAACAATTTAGTTTTTTTTTTAAATCCCTCATGGATTAGGGTTTGAGCGGGTTGGTCCATGTTGCATCAGGAGTCTGGACCCATATAAGTTTTTAAGGCTTTGGACTATGGAGATACAGATATGGCCGGCCCATGTAGGGAACATTTTTGTGATTATACAGACACAGCAGACCCATAAGAGTCCCTTTTCTATGTGGACAATTTTGCCTGAAGTTATTAGTTATCTTTCCATAGTAAGTTTTCTAGTGCTATCTAGTGCTTGACATTTTCTTTTTCATGATGTAGGTCTTCCATGGAGCTGATAATGATGTTCTTTGGTTACAAAGAGACTTCCATATCTATGTTGTAAATTTATTTGACACTGCAAGAGTAAGAACGTTTCCCAATTCTATTAGACTTTGATATGGCCCGCTTTTGAGAACTTTTATATTTGAAATGAAGTGACTAGAAAATGGTTATAACGTTCCATTTAAAAGGAAAAAGTCTATAACATTGCTTATATTCAATGTTTGGTTCAATATTTATGTACAAATGCTATTACTTCTCTGAATTGTTTTGGCCTTCAATTATTATTCCCCTTTTAGCATGTTTTTAAATGATATATTTTGTACGTAGCTGAAATTTATTAGATGGAAAAATTGGAAGAAGTCGAACAAATGGAAAATACACCCTTTTTTTTTTTTGGGTAAATGGAAAATACACCCTAATGTCATATCAATCTTGAAACACCGTCATGCTTGGCAACCAGATCCTCGTGGAAATGATTTTCGCTTTCCACAAAGTTGTGGAGAACCCACGTTTAGCAATTGTAAATCCCTTAGGATTTGGACCAATGAAAATCCTCATTTTGGGGATTTTCATGCCCGACCTCCCCCATAGGATTTGGAAATCCTCACTTTTGTGGATCTGCGCATTGAAACCAATGTTTTTGAGCTATATAGATCAATATGCACTGATATTGATGTGAACTTTTCAGCTATACAAATTCTCAGCTAGGAATCCTCGGCCTTGGGTCAGTGCAGAATCCTCAGATCTGCGGATTCCTCACAGATTCTCACCTGTTAACAAACCTTCTCTAAGGTAGAGGGTTGCCCACCTCATCAGTCCTTAGAGCACATTCCATTTAATCCTTGGTGAGGGGTTTTCTTGATAAATATAGCTTAATATTAAGGATTGTTGTAATTCTTATCTTTTTATTTTTTTATTTATTTATTTTTGAGATTAGATTAAATGAAAACTTCAACGATGGGGGAAGAACCCACTATACAAAAAAAGGAACTCACTATGCAATGGGAGACACGAACACCCCTAGGTTAGTCCCGGTAAGGCAACTAGCTATGCTAATTAAACCGTTTGTGCGTGAATGGCTCTCTTCCCTTATTTTCTTCTTTCTCTTTTCTTCTCCTTATTAAATCTCTACAAACAAGTTGGTATCGGAGCCAAGTTTTGAAATCTTCTTCACTCTGCATCAATTTCTCATAACTAGGGATTACGTCTTATGGGTGTCTGTACCTTCCATAATGAACATAGTAAAGTTTTTCCTGATCAACATTGGACTGTCCACCTTGGCCACAGTCTGCCGCTAGTGCGTCCACCAGGATTACCTTAATGGCCACGACATCTGCGGCCTGCCACTACCATTCCTTGTATTCACACTAAGATTTGTTATATTGTGTAACGATCCTCCAATATTTTTCTTTCTATTTTATGTACTTCGTATATTTTTATTGTTGTACTTAGATTAGGGCTTATCTGTTTTTTCCCTAAAATCTCTCCACTGATTCTAAGAGGATTAAGATTCTTTGGGCTATTGTAACCCTATAAAAAGGGCCTTAGGGTTTATGTAATTCATTTAGAAAATTTTGAATGACAATACTATTTGGAGGTTTTGGTTCTCTCGAATGATCTGAAGGAGGTGTTGGGTTTCTTTGAACGAGCTATGTTATCTTTCTTTCATTTTTCCATTTTATTTTTGGTGGATTGCTACAATTGGTATTAGAGCATCAATTCGGGCCTTAAGGTTTCTCTATTCAGCATCACCAAAAACTCTCGCTACGTCACTAGACCTTCAACTGGTCTCCATCTCTGCATTAGAGCCGATCAATCATCTCCCATCTTTGTTCCTTGTTGCTGCATGTGAGTGGTGTGGATCGTGTGGTCACATACAAATGGCCTTGAGTACCTTGAAGGCTTAAGTACTTGTTGCATAACGGGAAGAAGAGGGAGAAAAGACGTGAGCATCTGTTCTTTGTTTGTTTTGCTGGAAGTGTGGAAGAAAAAAAAAAAAAAGGAGGAAGGAGACTACTACCACTGTACAGGTACTTGGGATGACCTCTCCTCGCTTACAAAATAAAATGGTCAAAAGTTTAAGTTATTTACACATTGCCATCACCAGTACTTTTATCTATAAAATAGAATGGGCCAAAAGATCAAGGAAATTAGGAGTCTTGCCGTCCCATCAAAAGCACTGTTCTATCTTGATTTGTAAGAAAGAAGGCACAGAGTGTGGGCATAAGTCTTATCTTATTTACATAATTGCCATTGGAAAAAAAAAGAATACGTACACTGAAGCACCACTCACTTCAGTGCTCTTTTGCAAGATCACAAATTTTGGAGATCCCTCAAGTTGGCCAATACAAAACTAGGCCCTACATTTGCCCTTGATGGAGTTCATCATCATTGTCATCGCCTAGTGGAGGTGATAGTCAGTATAACAGATTAAACAACCTAAAGTAACATAAAATCTAGAGTAAACAATAGCCCTTAACCAATTAGCCAACATGATGGCAATAATGGGGACATCACTCTTGGAGTTGTGGAATGAGATTGCATCTCTAAAACAACAACCATCCACACCCTTGGTCCCACCACATAATGGGAATCATTTAGTCGCAACACCAGGGATGCCAACGCTGCATTTGCTGTGTTCGACTTTTGACAGGACTAATTTGTAACGTTGGATTAATGAAGTAATAAGCTTCATGAACTTGTTTCTCATCCCTTTAGCCCGTTTGGCATTTTACTAGATTAGTAAAAGTCAAGTAAAGCCTCCATTTTTCAGACAATGGGTCACATCAATAGCACTTTAATTCGAAATTCCCTCCATCTTTTTCAAAAAAAGTAAAAAATCAACCTCCTTTCTCCACTAAATGACAAAAAAGCTCCACTTTTCTATACAAAAAGTCAAAAAGATTCCATACCAAATAACTAAAAACAAAATACCATCATAACCTCATTATATTTTTTTCTCTCTTGATTTGATGCTTTACTACACTTTATTTTACATGTAAAATTACCAAACGGGCCCAAGAGTAATAGGTCATGGTCACAACTTCTATCTAGAAAAAGAAGCTAAAACATGGTACGGTGAGCTCCAGAGACGAACAGCACATCACATGGCTGATATTTACCGAAGGACTGCTCACTCAGTTTGGACCAACATCAGAAGATTATTTTATACAATTAGTGCAACTCAAGAAAACTGGTTCCCTTTTAGAATATCAGGTTGAGTTTGAGAGTATTTCCTACAGAATAATTTATATTTTGCAAGATAGGATGGTGAGTACATTTGTTGAAGGCCTCAGTGATGAATTGCATATTGATGTTCAAAGTTAGCGACCAACGAATCTCTTTGATGTCATATCTTTAGCCCAATTCTTTGAGGATATAAATTATTTAAGGCAGTTCACAAAAGAATTCTCACATGAAAAAGTAACACTGCTCCAAGCTATTCTACATCAAGTTCAAGACCCTGTGAAGCAGTTGTTTCTTAGATTTTCAATAACCTGAAATGGGGCCTTTTACTTTAGAACATACAATTGAGTTCTTGAACATCAATTGTTTTCTACTAAAGGCAACCTGACGAAGGAGGAAAAGGAAGTTCCATCTAGGAAAAAAAACAAAGGTAGAATAGGCTATTAGTGCTGTTTATTCTGAGCCGAAAATCTTGTTCAATGACCTAATAGAGAACAGTTTAACACAACCTGTGGTAAAATTGGCAGATTCAAGTGAAACTTTTATATTGAAAGCTCAACTTGCTCATGGCGTTTGATTCGGGAGGCATTGTTCGGTCACCACTCGCCCTTCCGCAGATCTAATGGCATTCTATAGTTTCTCAAGCTTGAGGACAATGTTGTTGCTTTCAAGCAGGGTAGATTGTAACGATCCTCCAAAATCTGATTTTACGCACTAGGGCTTATCTGTTTTTTCCCCTAAAATATCTCCAGTTCTCCTTTTCAAAAAATATATCTCCAAATAAGATTATGATTCCTCTTGGCTATTGTAACAGTATAAAAGGGGCTTTACGGTTATGTAATTCATTGAGAAAATTACCAATATAAGTACTATTTAGAGGTTTCGGTTCTCTCGAACAATCCAAAGGAGGTGTCGGGTTCCCTCGAATGGTCCGATTTATCTTTTCTTTTATTTTTCTCATTTATTTGTGGTGGATTGCTACATACTGTTCTCTGGCAAGAGCAAATTTGTTAGAAGATTATTCGTATGTGTTTATGGTTGACAACTTCTCTTCAACTTTCTTCTCCTTGAAAACGAGTAAATATTGTTCCAATTGGGGGTCGGGATCTTGACTTGTCCACAAATAGTTTCATATTCTTGGTTTGCACTGCTCCAAAGTTTAAAAATATGCTAATCTTCTATAACTTTTCTTGCACAACACGTTTCAAGACTCAAATACAACTACAATTCACGCTATAGGGCCATAAATGTTGCATAGTAATTACCAATTGGGAAGTCTCCTGGTTGAAATCCAGCAGTTTCCTTTTTCACTTCCAGAATCCTAGCATTATTTCTCTTTTGGGCATAAGCTGCTTCAATTGTCCCAAAGTTCCTTGGCTGTGTTAAGAGTACTGAAAGCCAACTGAAGTACTTTCTCCCATTGAATTTAGGATCCAATTCATCACTAACATTTTGGTCTTCTTGTTGAAACCTAGCTATTGTGTTAAGAGTACTGAAAGCCAACTGAAGTACTTTCTCCCATTGAATTTAGGATCCAATTCATCACTAACATTTTGGTCTTCTTGTTGAAACCTAGCTATTTCCTTTTTCAGTTCCAGAATCCTAGCATTATTTCTCTTTTGGGCATAAGCTGTTTCAGTAGAGTCCCAAAGTTCCTTGGCTGTGTTCGAGTACTGAAAGCTAACTGAAATACTTTCTTCCATTGAATTTAGGATCCAATTCATCACTAATGTGTTCTCTAAAACCCGATCTGAATATTGAGGTCTTTTTTTGGGGGCTCTTAAATGCTCCCGTCAATATATCCAAGTCTTTTAGCCCTCCAATAGCCGTTCTTGCTGAATAAGCCCAATTTTTATAATTGTTTTCATTCAATACCGTGGGTGTAATCCCTGTGTTTGGATTTACAACACTCGGAAACTTTTGAACGGAAGTCAGAGAACTTTCTCCTTGTTTTGACTCCATCCCAAACCCTCAGCACAGTTACTCCTTTTTTTTTTTTGAAAATGACCCTTGAAATCATCAATAACAGAACTACTGCAGTGTGATTTGATCAAACTCTAATTTTCAAATCAGAGCCAATGCAAGTAGGTATTCACACAAATACCTTAAGAGAGAGGACTGTTTCCATTGCCAACTTAAATATGACTCAGTTTAAAGCCATAAATTGTTTCTGCATGAACAACAGCCCTAAAAGCTATTCCTAGCAGTTTGTCGAACTACTAATAGCACCGTCAGTATTCTGTTGAACTGTTAATACACAGCTGAACTCCAATAATATAGACCCAAGCTGAACTACAATGTGTTGGAAGACTGCTGAACTGACTTTAAATCATAAGAAATTGGCTAGATCAATATGCTAGAGTACTCAATAATAGATTCACAGCAGAGAAAAAACCCATGATCCTTGTTTTGATTAAACTGAAAAAGATGAGGCAGTGCTTCAAAATACTTCTTTCTCACAAAAAAGAACCCTGAAAAATACCTGGAAGCTGTCCAATGATGCAATGGACACTCGCTAATATCTTAAAGGAGTTTTGGAACTTCCAGAACTCAGAAAAGGCAGTCAGGACTCAGGAGTCTTGACAGTGTTATGCGACAATCTTCCAACTTTCAAAACCTCTCCTTTTTTTTTTTCAATCGGCACCCTAGGTTTCTTCTTTCAGGAGTCTTCTATTTGAAGAGATGCTCTGATACTAAGTTGGATTGTTGGAATAATTGATATGAAGGAATTGAAAAAAGCCTTGAGTAGAAAACGGAGAAAAAGAAGAGGGAAAGATGGTATGCTCATATCCCCTAGGGCAGTATGACCATCTCTATTTATTAATATCTCAATTTTGTAAAATTTTTATAAAAAAAAACCCTTGTGGTAACTCAACATGTACATCTTAATTCCATTGCTCAACAGATTATTAACTCATAGCAATGTATATGTATGTATGTACATATATGCATCTAAAAAGGAACACGTGTGAATGGATTAATTATGGTCCTTTGCCCCTTTTTCAATGGCTTCATTCATCATATCTGGTTTGGGAAGAGATCATTGGAGTTTTGTGAAATGAATGTGAAGATTATCTATCCACTTCCATTAAGTGATTTATTAGATGATAAAAAAGAGTGGATCTTGAGTACTCTTTGAAATTCAGGAGATTAATGTGGACAATCCATTTTGTATCTTGATTGTTACCTTGCAGATATCTTCTCTTTCAATGGTCCATTATTTGATGCCCTTTTTTCTGAGCAAACATTGGTTACATTGCATTGGTTCCTCGTAGGCCTTGTTCCTACTGTCCCATTCAATTCGTCCTGCTTTTAATAATTTCTTAGCCACATTGTCATACTTCAGTATTTATTGGTCCGTAGCTTGGCTAACTGAGGATGGCGTCAGGTTGGCCAGCAGCCGTAAAAGTTTTGCCTAACCTTACTTGAGTCTCTTTTTTAATTAGCACCTGTGTACTGTGTATTGGTGAGATATGATATAGGTATATACATCTATGTTTATGATAATGTGGGTTTAGACTGGACGTCCCCAGCTAATTTTATTATTTCTCATATTTTCTACAAATCTGCCCCTAGATTTTGGTTTTTACTTCAGTGTTTGGACTTTTGATGCTATAGCCGTTTTGTGGAGTTTCTCTTTGATTTCTCTTTCAGAGTTATTTGGTTTGATGTGGATTTCTCCTCATTTTGAATTAAATCCAAGACTAAGCCCTTAGCCCCTATTTATCTGAAAGCTTATAGTTATGCATCAAATGGTTAGTATATGCGCCTATGTTAATACATGTGTTAAATCTTATATGTTCTAATGCTAGTAAGTATAATCATAGTTTAGTGATAAAAAAAAAAAAGAGCTTTCTGCAGTTTCTTACTAAGACACATGAACTAAATCCAGTTGTTTAAGTCTTGCATGTAGCAAACAGTGTATTGTCTTTTTATTGCTTCCATGTTCAGCTAAACAAATTTTCATTCAAAGAATGAAAATCCCCTCATCTTTATAGTACTTGTATCTTTCCAGTCATCCTTAATATGATTGATGGGTTGCTTATTGGTATTTATCTTTTGTAGGCATGTGAGGTGCTTTCAAAACCACACAAATCATTGGCATACCTACTTGAAACATATTGTGGAGTATCTACCAACAAAATGCTGCAGGTTCAACATCGAGATTGCTCTTTATTGGTTACTTCAATGCTACAATCATTAACTGAATGCTTTTTGTGTTTGCGTATGCCATGTAAAAAAGAAAGAGATATGCATTTGGATATCAATATTAGTTATTGAACTATCTTGTCTCTGAACTGTGCAGGTGTTTGAAAATCTTAAAATGAACTATGTCTTCTAATTAACTATAAACCATATAGGATCATTTATTTATGTATATTCATAACAATTATACACATGTTTTTCTATATGGATGTATGTTTGTATATGTCCTATCTTTTATTGTGGTAAACATGAATACATGATAGTTTCAATAACTTCTAAGGCAGACAGAAACTATTACAACCCTCACTGCCTCGATTCCAGGACATCTCCTCTAAAGGAGGAATGCCTTACCATTTGTATTTATCACTTATGTGGGGCCCATCCACATTCCATCTTAACCCTTCACAGGCACCTACCCATTGAAGAGCCTAACTTTTAACAGTTAAAAGAGAGCATGGTGCTGGTGGTTGAATCCAAAGATGAATATCACACCTTCCAGAAACAAACCTGGACATTGTTAATTCACTCGATTTTGAAATATCAAAACTTACTTTGCTGGAGTGTTATTAGCATTAATCACCATAATGGAGACAGATGCCCTCACTTTATCTCACTGAGGAAACAATGATGTGAAACACATGACTACTCGGGTTAAGGTGAGGAAGTACTCCACAATACTTTCCTTAATGATTTGTAGAAGTCTGTGACAATGTTATGATAGCATTTTACAAAGAGGTGTTGGTTTAAATGAAGTATATTTCCCCGATATAGGTTTGAATTCTCAGGTGTGGTGTCTGAGTTTTAAAGCCTAGTCCACGATTAAGATCTATTAGGCAGATCTCATTGGAGGAGGCCCTGAGAGGCCATTTGGGCTACTGCACATGTGGAGGATTAAAGAAAACCCTGATGCTAGTTATCATGTTTTACCTTGCTTTATAAGGTTATGCTATTCATAGCTTTTAGTGTTAAAAAGAAATTATAATTAAATATGGGCATCATGTCTCTTTTGGCTTTAAACCATCTTATCCTTCATTGCTTGTTTGCCTGATAGGTTTGGAATGTTATCTTAGTTCTTTATGTTATGCAATGAGTAATGCCAAGCTTTATCAAGGATCTTCTTGAATATGTTGAGGAATAGTCAGGGACCCTTTTTTTTTATTTTTTTTTAATTTTAGAGATTCAGGTGTTTTTTTTAAAGCATGAAAGTCGGGAGGATTTTTTCGCAAATACAAAAAATCTTGTTTTTATAAATAGAGGGGATTGAACATTATGTTTCTGTCATTAAGTTTACTACACCACACTTTCTTGCGCTTTTTTGTTGTAAAAAGAAAGAGGCCTGTGAAGGGGTAGAACGAAAGTGGTGTCATATTATAAATTTACTTCCACACTCCACTTTTCTCACCCCAAACATGGTGAAGTAAAAAACGTCACATCACTCAACCTTTTAATTCGCCTTTACTACTTGTGCTAACAAATGGGTTCAAGTTAAGGCTCAAGAATCTACTCCTCATCCTCCAGACTGAAAACAGAAAAGAGAATGACTACCATATTTTGTTGGTCACTCAAATAGGTCCATTGACCGAGTCGAGTCGCTTATTGGTATAGACGTTGTAGGTCCTCAACCAAGTAGCAAGCCTTTGTTTGGATTCTGTTCAAAGATGAAGTTTGTAGCATTGTTAAGGGCCCATTCAGCCGAATTGTTCATGACTTCTGATATCTTGGTGTCGTATATTTGCAAATATCAGATTTTTTTTTATCACTTTCACCACACAAGTCAAGTTAATTAAGTCTATGGTTTATGATCTATTATGCATGGATACTTCAAAATGGGCAACCCATAATGTCGTATCATATTTAATACTTCACCTTTTATGTGTAAAAATCGTGTCCTGCCATATCCTTGTCACATCTGGGCATCACAGTTTATGACGTTTTTCATCACACAAGTCAAATTTGTACTTTTTATCTCCTTGAGCCATAATGATCTAGATTCTTGCCTCCAAGATGATTCTTCCATCTGGTTAAGCTTCCATAACTTTCCAACTGCCTCCCATCTTGGTACTTGCTCATCTTGACTGAGCGCTCTATCTTCCTCTGCTCAGTTCCTCTACTTCCCTAGTCAAACTAAAATATTTTTAAGAGATATCGAGAATTCTAAAGATATCCCTTGTTCCATTATTTAATCTTTCCCTCAAGGCGTGGCAACTTCTTAGAGATTTAAGAACTTACATAACCTTAACTTGTAATATTCCAAGTGATCTGAGAGGAATCAACCTCTCCCGAAAAAAAACAGATCTAGGATCTGTTTCAGACATCTCAGAGTCTTTTCATCCACTGCTGATCATAGCCATTCAACAGCGGCCCACTTGAGATTATTCAATCACAACTGGAAACTTCAACAGTATTGGTCGCCCACTGCAGGAGGGAATTTTGGTGATTTTTTCACAATTTTTTGCCAATCAGAGGTAGGCCATTTGCTCAATTTCATGATTTTCCCATCTCTGGCAGTAGTTTTCATCTCCACCGTCCAAAAGTTTGGATCCTTGGAATCTGCACACCAGATTTCATCTCAAGGAAGACAATTAAGTATGACAATCAAACCTTGCTCTGATACCATGTCAAAGTTGCTAGCCAGTAATCCCAAAATCAATTGGTGATAGGAAACTGCACAAACAACTACTTAACACCCCCCTCGGGTGGGACACCGCCCGGATCCGAAGCACACGCCCGCACAAGACTATAACGCGGCATGGGGCCTTTTTGCCCTGCGCATTTTGCGCCCGCACAAACACACAACGCGGCATGGGGCATTTCTGCCCTGCGTGGTTTCGAACAGGAGACCTCAGGCTCTGATACCATAACAATCGTGACATGCAAGAGAAGCTTTTTAATTGACAAAATTGTGTGTCTTTACATTGGAGATTTCCTCCCATTAAATAGAATACAGTTGCCTATTCAAAGGCTACAAATTAGCTAATCTAATCTAATTACAATCTATTATTAATGAAAGAGAGAAATCAGCTAATTACAATCTATTTAAAAGGAAAACTTAAGCAAATAGTTGACCAAATCCAACGAGATTGGATTCCACCATATTGGGCCTAAATGGGCCTAAATTGGGTTTGTATTTGACACTCTAATTGATACCACCAACTGTGAGACTTAGAAAGTCCTTATGCACGACCTAGCTATTCTCAGATCTGAAAAGTTTCATTCCCTAATTGATCTGACTTGAAGATAGCTTAATAAGGAATGATTGGAGAGTTGTCTTGTGAGTGCATTTCGAACTGTCTCTAAAGAGTTTTCTTCCGACTCCCTCAACATCAGGAATCTATCTTTTGTAGACCTAGTAAATTTCCTCCCCACCAATGGCATATCCATAATTTCACTCTCATAATGATATCCTTGACCCTCTCCATACTGCTATGAATAACCCTACCGCCCCTCTTCTCTGGAGGAAAACTAAATATATTTAAGTCCCTATCAAGGCAGAAACCACTGCATTCTAACATCTGAAAGAAATCCTAGAAAATCCCTTGTTGAAGGCTTAACATTTGACCTATTAACAATAGTTACAGCCCACCTGACATCTGGATACAGGAAAGAATTTTAGTGGCTAGCAACCTTTGAGTTCACTTCTCTCACTGTAAGTACATCCTTATTCCAAATAGAAATGAGATGTGGGCCAAAGTCAATGATCAGCAGCTTACCAACCTCTACCATGACAAATCCATCACAAGAAAAGGAATAGGGTGCAAGATTGAAGTGAATATGGATTTGAAATTTGTGTCCAATGTTGTGTGATGACTCCTTTATATATAACAGCCATACGGAGCAATTACAGTATAATTTTCCTTCATTAAGGAAATTACAACCAATCTTAATCTCTACATTCCTAATGGATTTTTAACATAATATAGTACACAAGTGACACACTAAATTGGGTGTTCCTCAACTGTTTGTAGGGTCGTCCAAGCTCCGCTCCCCCCTGCGTTGGGGAATCAAGCAGGAGCAACCGTGACAAAGCTTTAGTGAATATGTTGTCGACCTAGAGCATGAGGCAACTAATGATGTTGTCCATAAAGGCTGTCGGAATGTTGACAACAATGACAGTCGTGGTTATCAGAACTGTACGAGTCGTATTGCATCGGTAAAAAACGATTCAAATTGCATGACAGAATTGTATTTGGAGTAGTATCAGTTGATTCCAGCATAAATCATGGGATTCGATTCAATTCGGTTCGAATTGCACGATTTGTGTGATTTGTTAAGGGCGGTAATTAGAATGTCCCATTTTCTTTTTTTGGAAAGCCTTTTAGGCCTTTTAACTGTTTGGAAGCTGTTGCTAATAAAAGAAATTAAAATCCCTATTAAGATTAGGATTAAAAGATAGAAAGAAGAGGAGATTGAAGATACAGCAACGAAGAAATCCCTCTTTTGGACTCTGCTCCACTCTGTGCTGCTTGGAGATGTAATTAATCTTGTTCTTCCCCCCTTGAATTTCTTCATTGCAATCCAAAGAAAAAAAATCTTTGGTCACATCAATACAAGAAAGGAACTCGCTGAAAGCTGGAGAGGTGGAGGCAAGCTGTCACTGCATCTTGGAGAGGTGAAGATGAAGCTGCTGCCTGGAGAGTTGAAGACGTGCGCAGAAGACCGTAGTTGAAGCTAGGTACACCCTTTTATATATTTCTTCTATCTTTCTTACATGTTTGTCCCTCTATCTTTTTTTTTTTTTTTCAATCATCTGTGGGGCCCAACTTCCATTATTGTGTAAAGATTTGGACATGGCCCTAATTGTGAAATTCTTATGTTGGCCTCATTGATGTAGATCCATCCCTTGGTGGGTCCCATGTTAAATCTATTTCAAGAGTGGGCCCCACTGATGTTTTTTTTCTCCTGACATTTGTTCGTCCCTCTCATTTTTCTGTTTTTTTTTTTTTTTCAAATTATAAATGGGGCGCAACTGGTGATTTGATGCGGAAAGATTTTGGAGGCCCTCGCTGTGAAATTCCCTGTGTGGGCCCCACTGATGGCTGCTACCTTTGTCCGTCCCCCTCTACTCATTGTTCCTTTTTAACCCAACCATCATGTTGGCCCCACTGGTTGTGGGATTCTTTTTCCCATGCAAGGACAGAACTGCAGAAGGGCTATCTGATTGTTGTGTGATTGTGTCTCATCAATCTATTGGGCCTACGCATTTACTGCCAAATGATGTTTGATTTCATGTGTGGGCCCAACTGTTGTGCCTATAGAAAATTCATTGCTCTGGAACGGTCCTTGTTTCCTCTCTTTCTAATAGTGTTCTCCTTTTCTCCTTTGCATTCATTTGTGAATGTCGCTGTTTTTAATTTTCATGATTTTCTTCAAATATTCAATTTTTGTTTTAACATGATGGACTATAATGATGATAATTGGTGGAAATGATTGGATTTTAAAGTCATGGGTGGTTAAAAAAAAAGTGAGAGAAAAAAGCCAACCAAATGGTGACCTTGCATGGAATTATTGTTCAAAAGTGAACCTGGATTATCACTTGAATGTGAGATGCAATTTTTGTTGAAAGGCAATGTGGGGTAGGTGTTTTGCATGAAACATCATTTAGCCTGAACAAAACAAAACATAAAGGCATACACTCAAGTCGGGGATGATGTAGCTGACAGTTCCATGATAACTACAGAGAACAAAATACTAAACAAGATTGAATGGAATTGGTTCCCCTACCTTGAGGATTGACCATTATATTTATAGATCAGAGATGCCCAATTTGGGCTACAATTACAATGTATCAAATCTCCTATTTTAGTATGTAGTGCTGTACAAGTTGACTAGTATCAATCTATCAAATCTCCTATTTTAGTATTTACTTCTGTACAAGTTTGACTAGTCTACAATAAGATGGGCTTTGCAGATGGGTCATAGGTCGTGGGCTTTATAGGTCATTGAAAGCCCCGCTCAAATTGATGATGGAGAATCGACAAGCATCAATTTGCTCACTAGGAATTGATGGCGTGGTCGCGGCAGTCCTTTCGTGAGTATGTCTGCAATTTGTAGACTTGAAGAGATGCGAGGAAGGCTAATTGTGTCACGAACAAATTCATCACGATGAAATGGTAGTCCACCTCAATGTGTTTAGTCCATTCATGGGAAACGGGATTTTCAGGAATACGAATGGCGCTTGTATTGTCAACATGTAGAGGTGTTGGAGTAGTATGAGGAAACCCAAGTTCTAAAAGTAAGCCCTTGAGCCAGACTATTTCAGAGCATGCAGCAGACATTGCTCGATATTCCGCTTAAGTAGAAGATTTGGATACTTTTTCCTGTTTTTTACACTTCCATGAAATTAAGGAGTCACCTAAATACATGCACTAGCCTATACTAAAACGCCTAGTATCCGGACATCCTGCCCAATCAGCATCAGAGTAAGTTGTTGGCACATTGAACTGCCAGCATGATAGAATAATCCCTGAGTGGAAGTACCAAGAATATAGCGTATGATACGCCGAACAACAACTAAGTGAAGGTGGCGAGGATTTGTCATGATTTGGCTAACCAAGTTGACCGCATAAGAAATGTCTGGTCGAGTAATAGTTAAGTAAACCAAACTGCCAACCAAACGACGATATAATGTAGGATCTGATAGAGGATCGCCTATATCCTGACTAAGCAAAGGAAGGATGACATTGAGTGTTCAATATCTTTTTTTTAAGAAAATGATGATCAAGTGATTGAGATACCACAAGATGAAGGAAAAATAAAAAAACACAATGGATAATTTTGTGGTTATAGGGGAAAATCCCAAACAAGCAACACTTGATCATATTTGGAAAAAGGGAGATGGGGAAAGTGTTCTATCTGCAATATGTAGATTTTTGTATGCAAATATGTTGCCTTTTAAAGTTGTTAAAAGTCCGTTTTTTGCCCCAATGTGGAGGCTGTGGCTTTGTTTGGATCAGGGTAGAAACTCCCAAGTTATCATCGAGGCACACTTTTCTCCATAAAGGAAGTCCATAAAGGAAGTGCAATAATAGAGAAACCATTGGATCAATATAGAAAAGAGTGGAGCTAATGTGGGTGCACTTTGATGACAGGTGGCTACAGTGGCGGACCTACACATGGACAACGTGGGGCGGATGCCCCATGTTGATTTTGAAATTGCCAAAAATTTAAATGGGCCTGACCTATCCCACATATATAATAAACAGTCGCCCCACGTCACAAAACCTTGGTAACCGAGAGTACCATATCCTATTTGCGCCGTTCTCTTTCAACATCTTCTTTCTACTAAGAGTTTGAGATCCTCTTCATGCTGATCGAGCTTCTCATCGTCGGTCCTCTCATGGCTAGTCTCTCTCTCACCAAATAACCCTAAATTAAGCAATCTCCCTCCCTCCTCAGATTTAGTATAATCATAATCACTCTATACCTAAATTTGAGCCATTAATCTCCAAACCCTAATTTCAAATCCTTAATCCCCAAACCCTAAGCCCTAAATCACCTAATCTAAGCATATCTACAAGTCCGAAAATGACCAAATCACCATTGGGTATACTTTAATCTTCAATTCACAAATAAATCAGGCCCTAGGGTTCATATGTTTGGATAACTTGAGTTACATTTAAGTGGCGGTCTTTATTCTTTCCCATGAGCCCATGACCAACTATAGGGAATTGTTTTTAGAGCTAGGTAAGTGTAGGCAACTGAATTTCTTAGATCGAAATAGACCCCCTTTGGGAACCCAAATTGGGTAATTGGGTGCTCTCCCAAATCACCGTTTCAAGACATCCAAACACCTAGGATTAAATGAAATGTTATCTTAGCTATTTTGATAATGATGAATTGATGGTCTCCTGAATTTGGGAGAGGCAGTGGGAAGACCGTTAAATTAGGCAAGAGATCTGAGATGGAAAAAAGTTGTCTATTTAAATGCAATTAATTTTATCGTTTTATATATATTTTTAATGTGAAAAAAGTTAGTAAAGCTGAGCAAAAGTTTAGCCCCACCAAAAAAAAAAAAAAATCCTGCGTCTGCCGCTGGATGGCTAGACACTCAGGCCAATGGAAATAATAAAAGCATAACTCAGGCCAATGGAAATAATAAAAGCATAACAATTTTTTGGTTAACGGCCTACGTGGTATTATTTTTATCAAATTTGTTGATACATATTCAATTTGTAAAAATGCACAAAAATATGTTTTGAGTTGATAGATTCGATTATTGAAGAAATTGGATAAGAGCATGTTGTGCAAGCATTGATAGATAGTGCCACCGCTTTTGTAAAGGTGGGTGAGTTCTTAATGGAGAAAAGGACAGAATTGTTTTGGTCACCTTGGTCGGCGCATCTACTTGATTTGATGCTAGTTGGTATTGGGAAATTGCCCACTCATTCTACAACAATTGTTAAGACAGAAAATTATTGTTTTTATTTATACACATGTATGGGTGTTGAATTTATGAGGAAACATACAGAAGGAAGATAACTTACAAGAGTTTCACTTACCTGGTTTGTTACCAACTTTTTGACCTTAAAATGTATTCATGAACAAAAGGCTGCATTGCGAACTATGAAAGAATGGGAAGCGAAGATCGTACTCCAAACAGATGGATGGCATAAAACTGAGAGATATTATCTTGGCCGACCAAGAATTTTCGCCTTGTATAAAGTATTGCATTAAATGTGTATCTCCTTTAGTGAAAGTCCTTTGCTTGGTCAACTCAAACATGGATAAAAATATCGGCCGCTTCGCCGATATATCGGCCGTGACGGCATGTACCGCCATGTTATTTTCCAAAAAAGGGGTATCGCACCCGTAGCGGCGGCTACGACTGCTATTTTAGCGTAGCGGGCGCTACGACTCTGTTGCGGTTTCAGTCACAGAGAGATTTCATGTAATGAAATGTAAAAAAAAAAAAAGTGTAGATGAAGAAAGGGAAGAAAGGTACCTGGAACTGGAGCAGCAGCAGCCGCCAGCATCTCCTCTCTTCTTCTTCTTTTCTTTCTTCTGTTTTCTCGATTCTACTATTTCGGAAGAAGAAATAGGGCAACAAAAGCCCTCTTTCGGTCCCCTCCTTATTTAGCTAGTAGGTAAATAAAAATGGGCCCATATTGGGCTCACCTTATAAAAGGTATAACTAAAGATTAAATGGGCCCATGGTGGCCCACCTTATCCAAGTTATAAATAAAAATCAATTAGCCACTCAGGAAAAATAAAGCTGATGCACCCAATGTTATTACCATTGGTGGGCTCTACAATGGTTCAAAAAATAAAAAAATAAAAAATCATGGCTTAGCCAAATAAAGAAAAATTAGGGGCTTAGCCAAATCTTACTCTAATTAGAAATAGAGACCAATCAAATTTCACTCTATCTGGAAATAGGGTCATGACCAACTTTTAGACTAATTGAAAATAAAGTCTAATCAAATTTCACACTAATTGAAGATAGGCTCTAGGAAAATTTTCTCTAATAGGAAATAGGGCTGAACCAAATTTCATTTTAATAGGAAATAAGACTCTAACCAAATTAGACTCTAATAGGATATAGTGGTCCAACCTAATTTTACTTTGATAGGACATCAGGCCCTGATCAAATTTTTCTTTAGCAGAAAATTTTAAACTATTATATACATTTCAAAATATAACTTAGAAATGTGGTATTCTAAGCGGTATTCTAAGCAATGATGGTGATAGTATTTTGATGACACCGTTTGATTACAAACATGAATATATGTGAAGAAAAAATGATTATTCCTACTATTTTCTATTCATCCAGCAATACAGGACCTCGTACAATGAAGGGACTGCTACGCCCCCTTAACTTAGTTACTTTTGCAAAAAAAAAAAAAAAAAAAAACATTTCCCATCATTTTCCAATATTCTGGATTTTCTGGAATTTTTATAGATTTTTTTGACAATTTTTTCGAAACGCACCGCTACGTAGTGCCCGCTTTGTAGCGTTTTGGCGGCGGGCCGCTACCGGTATTTTCATCCTTGAACTCAAATGAAAGACTACATGTGGAATATATTTATGAAGCAATGGACTGGCTAAATAAGCGATTGCAATTTTTTTTTTTTATAATATGAAGAAAATATTTGATCCCTCATTGTCAGAGGACTTGTCATCATCATCGAAGCCTTGTCCTAATTATGTTGGGTCGGCTACATGATTTCTCTTTCTCCATTCCGATCTATCCTGAGCCAAATCCTCAGATAGGGGTTGCACTTCTTTGGATCTATTTTTAGTATCTCCATCCACGTCCTCTTTGGCCTATCACTTCCCCTTGGTGGGCCATCAACCTATATAGCCAAACTTTTCCTTACCAGCACCGTTGCTTGCTTGCATTGAACATGCTCAAACCATCTCAAATGGGTTTCTCTAATTTTATCCCCGTTAATGCTACCCCTAGGCCTAAATGCTCTCGAAATCTCACTCATTTCTAATTTTATCCTTCCTACTTTTACCACACATCCACCTCAACATTCTCATCTTTGCTACCTCCATTTTGTGCATATGTTGGTTCTTGATTGGCCAACATTCTGCTTCATATGTCATAGCTAGTCTAATCGCTATCCAATAAAAAGTTTTCTTAAATCTTGTTGGCATTCGTTGGTCACAAAGCACTCCAGCAGTGAGTCTCCACTTCAACCATCCCACTTTTATCCTATATTTTTACTGTGGTCCTAAGCCTGGGTAAAGGAGGAGGGTTGCATTAAGTAGGTTGACAGCCGGCATAAAATTTTATCACAACCCAAACATGAGTTCTTAGATAAGAACATTTCGAGATCATTTTCAGAGGACTCTCCTATATATAACAACCATATGGAGAAATCACATTATTCTTTCCCTTGAAATTAGGGAAATTCCAATCGATCATAATCTATGCATAATCTCTACAGTCCTAGATTTCTAACATAATATGGTTGACTGGTGTTGCACTGAATTAGGTGTTCTTTCAACAACTTGTATGGTAGTCCTCCAATAGATGTAATAGGAACACACATGGATCCATACGAATCTGTATACTTTTTCATCCTATATAGATGGATACATATCTGAATCTGAAATTTTCCTGATTCTCAAACATCCATACCCCATTTTCCTGGATTAGCGGCTTTCGGATATTCACAAAATCGTATCAGATTGACATTCCTATCTGCGAGAAGGTGAACGAGACTAATAGGGTAAAGGCTTTTTAGTGGGATGTATAGTACCTGTGATTGTAGGTTCTTGACCAGTCTTGAATGAGAAACTGAATTTTTTCTTGTCTGCTCTGATGAGTGAACTTTCATCTCTTTACCTACCTGAAGATTTGAGGCTACTCTACCGATGGCACCATTGGAAACCCACTAGAGAAAATTAGCACTTTAATGCTAATTTTTTTGCCCTACTTGATTGGTTGTGTGGGTTTTAACTTACGGTCTTATCCTATGCAACCTTGTGGTGGGGTTCACATGCTGGCCCACTTCAGGATAGTACCTGGGGGGATTCGAAGATCTAGGTAGGGCCCTCCTATGTACAAAAAATCAGCCCCATCTGATCATCCTAATCCTATTACCCTTGGCCCACAAGTCCAGTCCATTCACATGGTTGTTCATGTCATTTTAGAGAGAAGAGACAGGCATAAGAGAGAAATGGAGATTAATTGTCGTGCCTTGCATGGTCGACTGAGAGCTATATTTAAAGGGTTTAATCCCTGATTACATTCTAACAATGCTTATCCATTAATTACACTTGGATTTAGATCCATACTAATAGCTAACAACTAACTAGTATGTAAATGGGCCTGATATATTGGACCTGGAGGCCCAGGATTGACACCCCCGCTCAAATTGATGCGGGAGTGTCATAAAGCAGCAATTTGGAGACAAGAAACTGGTGTCGAGGCCGAGGAAGTCCCTTAGTGAAGATATCTGCAAACTGAAACTCTGTAGGGACATGAGGTAGACTGATAACATCACGCTTGTATTCATCTCGAATAAAGTGGCAATCAACTTCTATATGTTTTGTGCGTTCATGAAGAACAGGATTTTCAGTGATCCTGATTGCCCCAGTATTATCTGCATTCAAGGAAGTGGGAGAGGCCTGTGTAAATCCAAGTTCCGAAAGAAGTCCCCGAAGCCATAGGATTTCAGAACAAGCAGAGGACATAGCCCGATATTCAGCCTCTGTGGAAGATTTGGAGACCCGTTCTTGTTTCTTGCATTTCCAAGAGATGAGAGATTGACCGAGGTACATACACCAACCAGTGGTGGACCGTCTGGTATCCGGACATCCTGCCCAGTCAGCATCTGCATAAGCAGTCAGAAGTAGACGATTATCCTTTGGATAATATAAACCACGAGCTCGAGTACCCAATAAATACCGGATAATGTGCTTCACTACTGTCAGATGAAGGTGGCGAGGAGACGTCATGAATTGGCTGACAAGATTGACAGCATAAGATATGTCAGGCCTGGTGATGGTGAGATAGACAAGACTGCCGACGAGTCTCCGGTATGTATGTGGATCAGGAAGAAGATCTCCACCATCTTTACTCAACTTAAGATTGACTTCAAGCGGCGTATCAACTGAGGAAGATTCATCGAGATCAGCAAGCTCAATAAGATCTGTCGCAATATTTGTGTTGATTTATAAACAGGCCTTTTGGAGACTGATGTATCTCTAAGCCCAAAAAATAATGTAGAGGACCCAGATCCTTCATATGGAATGAATCGCGAAGAGAGGCTTGGAGTGATTTTATCATAGCATCATCGGTGCCAGTGATAATGATATCATCAACATATAGGAGGAGAACAGTAAAGCCAGTAGATGCATGGTTCAGAAAAAGAGATGGATCGTATGGACTTTGAGTAAAGCCAATTGTGCCTAAACGATCTCTGAATGTTTCGAACCACGCCCGAGGAGCTTGCTTGAGACCGTAAAGAGATCTGCGTAAGTGACATACAGACTTCTTAGATGGAGAGGTGACTCCTTGTGTTATCCACATATAGACCTCTTCTTTCAAGTCCTCATGTAGAAAGGCATTCTTGACATCCATTTGGTATAATGGCCAAGATTGAGAAGCAGCAATGGCGAGAAGGAGCCGAACAGTTGTCATTTTTGCAACTGGCGCAAATGTCTTTTCATAGTCAATGCCATACTCTTGTCGGTTGCCAAGTGCCACAAGTCGAGCTTTGTGTCTATCCAAGGAGCCATCGGATTTTAGTTTGATCGAGTAGATCCATTTGCAACCGATGGGTTTAACTGAAGAAGGACAGTCCACAATATCCCAGGTGTGATTCTGGGTCAATGCATCTAATTCTTCTTTCATGGTCTGGTTCCAACAATCATGTTGCACAGCCTGCAAATAAGAACTTGGGATGGAAACAGAGGATAGTGTTGTCATCAAAGAAGCATGGGTAAATCCATACCTCTCAGGAGGTCGAGAAATTCTGGAGGAGCGACGCAAGGTACCAGTAGATGTGAGACCATTTGCCGGAGGATCAGGAGGATCAGGAGGGTGGGCATCTGCAGTGGTAGTTCTTTCCCTTCGACGATACACAAAATTAGGATTAAATCGTGTAACAGTTGTTTCTTCGGAAAACCCAGGTAACAAAGTAGTGGAAAATGGAGAAGGACAATCCAAGTGGGTTTGGAAAAAATATTGATTTTCAAAGAAAATAACATTACGAGAGATCCTGGTGCGACGAGCCATTGGATCATAGCAAACAAAACCCTTTTGGGTAGTTGCATATCCTAAAAAAACACACCTGCTAGATTGGGCCGTTAATTTTGTGCGCTCTGTGGGAGGCAGATGAACGAAGCAAACACACCCGAAGGTATGTAGATGATTAAACGATGGATGTTGACCAAAAAGCTTAAAATGTGGTGTTAATTGGGCAATGGTAGGTGATGGAAGACGGTTGATGAGATGCACTGCAGTGGTGAGAGCTTCAGTCCAAAACCGAGGAGGAACAGATGATTCAATGAGAAGCGTTCTCGTGACATCAAGAAGATGCCTGTTTTTCCGTTCTGCGACTCCATTTTGTTGAGGAGTATATGGACAAGTACGTTGAGATATAATTCCTCGACTTCTTAGGAAAGATTGGAAATCGGTGGAGACATACTCCCCCCCTGAATCTGATCGCAAAGTTTTAATGCATTTGGAAAATTGGGTTTCAACATATCTAAGAAAAATTTTAAATGCATTAAGAACATCAGATTTAGAATGTAACAAATAAACCCAAGTAAACCTGCTGTAATCATCAATAAATGTAACGAAGTATTTGAAATGACCATGAGAAATGGTAGGAGCAATGCCCCAAACATCACTGTGGATTAAGTCAAAACATTCATTGCTCCAAGTTGTAGAGTTAGAAAAAGGTAAAGTTTTACTTTTTCCTAATTTACAAGCATCACACTCAAATGAAGCAGAATCAAGAGGTTTATTTAATAATCCAGTTTGAAACAAAATGGACAATGTAGCAGCATTCGGATGACCAAGTCTATTATGCCATAACCGAGAATTATTATGAAGGAAAAAACAAAACAACTGATGCCAAGGTTTATTCTGAAGAAATGGAGAAACTGATTACAAAATTGCTGGAAAAATTGTGATAAATAAGAGGAATAACAGGCGAGCTTGGTGACTGATTCCGTCAGTTTCTGGTATGATGATCTCCGGTGGGCCACGGGTGATCGGCGATGATCATCTCATCGGCGATGATCAGAGATGATCAGAGATGATCCGGCTGAAGAGGATGATCACAGACGGGCTTCCAATGCTTGGAAGATGACTTTGGAGAGGATCACAGGTGATCGGCTGCGCTCTGATACCATATCATTTTAGAGAGAAGAGACAGGCATAAGAGAGAAATGGAGATTAATTGTCGTGCCTTGCATGGTCGACTGAGAGCTATATTTAAAGGGTTTAATCCCTGATTACATTCTAACAATGCTTATCCATTAATTACACTTGGATTTAGATCCATACTAATAGCTAACAACTAACTAGTATGTAAATGGGCCTGATATATTGGACCTGGAGGCCCAGGATTGACAGTTCAATCGATCCGGTGCGCACAATGCACACTTTGTGCATAGGTTTTACTTTGGCCGTAGAAACAACTCTACACCCATGGTTGTAGAGGATAAGCTCACACATCAAGGAACTCCATTCTTGAATTCTGTTGTGAAGTTGTCCATAATGAAAGTAAATATAAGTGGCTATAAGTGGGACTCTTGCTGCCATCCAACTCCGAGTACTCAATTTACACAGTTCTTACACGGTTTCCATGGGTTAGCACCCTTAATGCATGTCCTGTATAATCTCAATATATTTATTATTTCCCTTCAACACCATATTGTTAGACTTCTCCAAATTGATACATATCATGTACAACACTGTTCCTCTGATCTGGACATTTTCATTTGCTTCTTCTCCAAAACTTGATCATGAGTGTTGAATCTCAATTTTGGTGGCCTAAACATGAGTTGCACCTGCCAAAATGTGCTGATTTCACATGCTTAGTGTTTGCTTGCTTTTTACTTATTTTTCTAATTACAGCGTGAAGACTGGAGACAACGTCCATTATCAGCAGAGATGGTCCAATATGCTCGTGCTGACGCTCACTATCTTCTGTATATTGCATATTGTTTGGTCTCAGAGCTCAAGACAAAAGGCAATGGTACTTCCATTTTTAAGGCTAATTTAGGTTTTCAAAGAAAATTAATAGTTATCTTATGATAAACTTTAGACTGTGTACACTAACACAAAAACAGATTATTTAGGTTTCGACACGTGAAATATAAAATTAATAAAAGTAATACATAATATTTCTTTGCATTTCATGTTTTTTTTTTTACATAATATTTCTTTGTGTTTCATGTTTTTTTCCACTCTACTTATGTATTATATTTTTAAACCAGCTACTTGAGTCCAATTATTTAGATGTGGCTTAAGCACTTGCTGGTGCATGGTTTGTAACTGCCACCGCATTACTTATGCAAAAATCAGCCTTACTGTATAAACCACTTATCTGTGTAAATCAAAGCCATTACATAGTGTGCTGATTATTTCCCCTTTTTTTTTTAATTTTCTGCAGATGTGCTTTGAAAAATTGTTAATTAATCAGTATGGACACAATAACATTATCTTTTCTGAACAATTTGTTTGGAGGTCATATATCAGGCGGTTGGATCATTTAATTATTTGTTTATTTATTTATGGATTTTTACGAAATATTAAGCTTGTACTTCGATTAGACGGTTTTATGAAGAAAAATATCGAAACTAAGCGTCAGTTGTTTGTACCTTTTTTTGACGTCAATGTCCCATATGACAGTATCACCAACTCAATTGATGATATCATCATCTCTGGCCAATAAATGCCCAGCTCAACAACACTAGGAATTTTGCATTCTTTTTTTCCTTTGAAATTCTGGCTTATTTAGATTTGGAATATATCTAGGATTGCATTAGTCAATTAAGTTAACTTTTGATTAAAATTAGGGCTCAAATTCTCCATATTGATTCATGATATTATCATCTCAGCTTTTTAAAAAGAGTTTTCCACTGACCATCCATAATTCCATACATTACACACTTCATTCATATCCAGTCATTCATAGACACTTCCATACGTTATACCTGCAAAAAAAAAAAAAGAACTTCCAAACCACATCCTTCTTTTGTATCATATACTTCAATCTCACACTTCTTACACACTTAGTGAACGATATACACTTCACTCCAATATTCTGTAAGCCATTCACATCGTAGAGTCTTCATATTACATCATGCCATGCACAATTGTCACTAGAACATAAATGTGAAAAATCAACATTCATACACAATGTTCTTGCAATCAATTGTGGGACTAACCGGCATTCAACATTCATGCACATTTCATTTCCTTGTATAGTTCATCTATCATTCAGTCAATTTTGTATAAAAAAAGGCCTCCTTTGTTCGCATCCAAAAACAAGGATTCTTACAATGAGAGAGAGAGAGAGAGAGAGAGAGAGAGGAGAGAGAGAGAGAGAGAGAGAGAGAGAGAGAAGGAGAGAGAGAGGAGAGAGAGAGAGAGAGAGAGAGAGAGAGAGAGAGGAACTTGATGCTTAATTTACAAAATACATTCAACATAATATTTGAACTCAAGAAGCTCACAATGTCAAAATTCTGCCACACTTCAACATTACTTCAACATTCATAGATAGTGAGAAGCCCTGCCTTTCATTTACTAGTTGGATAACTACCCCAATAGCACCATGTGGTAGTTTCTTAATGGCCTTTTACTGAGATGAAGACCCATCAATCACCTTCACAACATAGCAACTCTGACCCATTCGAATGACCAACACATCTGCACCACCCGGCCTGCTTCATTAGATAAGACCCATCAATCACTGAACCTTGCATCATCCAAACTAACCCCAAGCCTACGCAGACCATCGTCACCTTTCATTCAACATCACGTTCATCATCATCAAACCAACACCCACTCAAAAGCAATTCAACAAGAATGTACAATGCTCACCAAACGAGTCACATATGTGCCCATCTCACACTGCAACATCAATGTCTTCATTCAAACCTACTCCATGGCTCAAGGTTTGTTCAGACATTTCATTGAATATGTTGAATACCAGTTACCCCATTTCATATTTTCTCTCCATCTCGCTCAAATAAGATGAACAAAAGAAGATAAAATATAAAGGGAAGTAAAGAAATAATAGAGAAGAAGAAATGATGGCCTACATGCAATCCCAAGTCCTTATCTCTCTCTCTCTCTCTCTCTCTCTCTCTCTCTCTTCCTTTGTCATGGTCGCCCACTTGTTCTAGACAAGAATAAGTGGGAAATCTAAAAACGCGAAGACCAAAAAAACAGGAAAAAATGTTGCCCATACCATCTGAGTGAGGACAGCGGAAGCGGAGGAGGACGAGAGCGGGCAACGGAAGGGGAGGAAGACAGAGATCAGGGCTTGAAATCAGTCGGTTTGGGGTGTTGTCCATGAGGGCAGGTTGACGATATCATGAATAGTTGACAATATCCTCAAAGGGGGTATTTTCATCACAAAAATAGATACGAACCGCTGACCTGTAGTTTTCTTATTTTTCTTCATAAAATTGAATAATCAGAGTCTGACCTTAATTATTTCATAAAAATCCCTTTATTTATTTTGCTTCTTTTACTAATGTTCAATTCATTTGTTCTTGGAATTTCCTGTCCTGTTATTTGCTTTCTAAATTTTTGCTGGATTCTTTAAATATATCGTTGCCATTTTCGGAGTGGAGAAAATTTCCCCATTTGTATATATTGCACATGTATTTGATTGTGTACTATGTATCAAGCCTTTCTTTCTAGGAACCTTTAACTGCAAGAAAGATTATATGCCATACACCTTAAACTGCTGCTGCTCAATATGTACACTGGAAATGTCTTTTAATGTAGATTGTACTATCATTTCCTTGGAGCTTAGTTTAAGAACTTTCTGATACACATCCATGGCATTCAAAATCGATTCTTTAATCTATACAATTTATGTAAAATTATCCAGTAGATTCCAGCAACTCCAATCAGTGATATTGATTGTAATTGCCCTAAATCAATGGGATTACTTGCTGTAATTATTCACAGGATTATCTAAGGGGTAGTCCGTGAATGGGATCGAGCCGATTCATTCAAAACCTCTCTTTTTCTCAAATAAAATTTGTCAATGGAGGCTGTGCAAAAGCCAGGCTAATCAATACATACTATAGTTATCCTAGTTGACCCTGATGGATACCCTACTAAAAGATTTTTGTAAACTAATCCCATAGATTATAGTTACCCCAATCATGGGGATATTGATTGTATTTACCCCAAATCAAGGGGATATACTTGCTGTAAATATCATACCCAAAGATTATAAAAGAGAGACCATCCAAGGGATCAACACCTGATTCATTCCACCAATATTATTTCTTCAAATCTTCTTCCACTTTGTCATGGTATCAGAGTAAGAAATTTTTTTCTGGTTAGGGTGATCAAGGATCTGAATATATATCAGGTGTTCCACCCACTTTCTTGCTACTAGATACAACCAGTATCTAGATCTTGAAGTTCCTTTGGCTCTTATGCTGGTTACTTCGTTTGTCTGCAACTTCTGTCATTGAGAACATATAAAGTGTATTCTACGGCCCAAAGATTATAAAAGTGAGACTATCCAAGGGATCAACACCTGATTCATTCCACCAATATTATTTCTTCGAATTTTCTTCCACTTTGTCATGGTATCAGTCAGATTTTTTTTTCCTGGTTAGGGTGATCAGGGATCTGAATATATTTCAGGTGGTTGACCCACTGTCTTGCAACTAGATACAACCAGTATCTAGATCTTGAAGTTCCCTCAGCTCTTATACTGGTTACTACGATTGTCTGCAACTTCTGTCATTGAGAACATATAGAGTGTATTCTACGGCCCACTTTCAATAATCTCAAACCAAGCCCTTCAAGGACTTTGTTGCCCGTCAATTCTTGTTTTTGTGTTACATACATTCATCTTGCTGAAATCTGGAATAAGAAGCTCTATTTTTGGGACATCATAACAGGCAGCCCTTGACTTTGTAAAAAATCTGGAATCCTGTGTGGGGCCCATTCAAGCAATCAGTAGTTCTCTGAATCATCATATCTTGGCTGCTTACATTACTGGAGAGTGGAGGATTTTTGGGCTCTTCTGTTTTTTTATGTCATCAAGAGGTAGGCCATTTTCATCATCATCTCTATTGATATTTTTTTGGATTTGATTTGATCATTTGAATTAGTTTTTTTTTTTTTTTTGGAATTATCACATCAGAGACATTTGATTTGGGAAAGGAATATCTTAGAAGACGATTTGCCCCAATTACAACCAAATGTCTAGTACTCTAGTCAGCTGGAGCACCTATTTTCTGTTGTTCATGGCACTTTATAAATCTGGTTTTGCATAGTACTTTTTGCGTCTCTGATGGCTGCCATTGAGAAATCAGACGTTTTACCAATTACATTCAAATAGGAAAAATATTTCCATTTTTTCCTACACTCTTGACTCTTCTAACAGCTGCATCTTTGCTTTGGAAGGTAAATATGGACGGACCTTTTTATCTTCATTTAAAATCATCTTGTCTACACATTGATTCAAGCGTCACAATCTCGTGATTCTTTTCAAGACGAACGATACTATTTGTATCTTTCTTGGAGAATTCATGACAAATCTGATCTAGTTGGTCATCGGTTCCAATAGACTCAAAAAGAGTGGGATGCAACAGTGATGGGCTCTACAGGCAGATGGTGATCACCAGCAAAGCACGGTGGATATCAGTTGATATCAAGGGGTTATATTTATTGCAATCATTCAATCACACAATCCTTTCTTAAAAGGACCGTGTGATTGTGGGGGTAAATAGAGATCATTGTAGAGAAGGTTTGATATGTTAGAAAGGGCCTTAGGATTGAGTTAGATTTGAGTTATGATGTGATTAGGATCACTTATGATGTCAATAGCTTTCTAGTTATGCTGTGATTTGGTTAGATACTTTGATTAGATTTATGATATGATTAAGTTATCTTTATTGTACTCTATGAATCGCCTTTGACTATTTTCAATGAAAAACTCACAGAATTTGGAAATATGTAGTACCTTAAATCTCTACAGGCTCGAGTGTGATCAAGTCACTTGTTAAGTCCGACTTTTATATCTTTGAGATAGATCAGTGCCAAGCCTTCTACACTATTTCTACTTATGGGCTGGTTCAATGTAGGGGTGGTAACAGGTCGGATTCAGGGTGGGTTGATCTCTTAAGAGTTATGCACACATGCCCAACCTGAACCTACCCATTTATTAATCTGGTAGGAAATGTCAGCTTGAACCCTGATTCCCTGATTTCTTGGTTTGGAATTTGAGTTGGAAGTATAATGAATCAGGTTGGTGGGTTGAATAACAAGTATGAACTCAACCCAAACCCAATCCATGTATTTTTCAAGTTGGGATGTTAGCTTGAACCTGGAATTGGTGGGCTGGATTTGGGTTGGGTTGTGCGGTCATCCTGACCCAATCGACCGGTTGTTTAAAGACAGTCCTGGCTGTAAGGGATCATACCAGGTAATAACCTTGATAATCTTTTTCATTTATGATAATCGGATTTTTATGCAATTTTGTGTATATATGATTGTATGCCAGCATGTATATGTCCTATGCACCTAATTTTCTACATCATGCAATCCATTCAGTCATTCCGTGCATTTTAGAGAAATTATGCTAGAATAGGTGGGACCCTGGTATGCACCAAGGAACCTAGAAATAAGCTACTTAATATGCACACAACTTAAAACTTGCAAGCGCACAAGATCACTATGTAGTATAATTAATTGTAAGTACGAGGTCGATCCCACGAAGACTTATGATAAAACAATGTCAAAAATACTAAAAATTCAGACTATTAAGTGGATTAAAAAGTGATTGAATGCTGATTGGTTGAATGAAACTACTAAAAACAGTAAATTAAACTATTAAAATAAATCAAAAGATAAATGGAAAGTAACCTAACACACAAAAACTACTACTAGGATTAAAAACAATGAGAATGAATGAACTAGGGTTTCATCTACTCCCCTAACCTATCCTATGCATGTCCCTTATTATCCCTTAATAAAAAATCAGAATTATTGATGACATTTATGATTTATCAACCTAGACCATGACATATGTATCTAGATTTTGATTCCCCTAAACCTAATTCACGAGTGGCATACTACATGAATTGTTCATCAAGTTGCACAAACTAAGCATGACATATGTCCTAGTCAATACATGCATGATGCATAAAAACAATGGGAATGATAAATGCATGAGTCTAAGCATGGCATATACCTAGATTATTCATGGTTCTAAACCCTAGATGCTTAACATCAAGATCAATCAAAGATAAGTTAGCTAATCTTAAATTTAATTGAACATGGCATGGTTGACATGGCATACACACAACTCATCAAATTAAAATCATGGTTTAGAAAATCAACCAACAAAACTGAAATCTCAATTAAAGAATGCCAAAATAGACTACATAAAATTAGACTAGGGTTTCAATTGCACCCTAGCCCTAAAAAGTTTAGCTACTCATGTTTGTAATGGAAATTAACATAGAAAAGAAAGTCATAAGATAGAAAAGAAATTAACATAGAAAAGAAAGTCATAAGAAAAACTCTAGAAGTTTGATGAAGAAGAAGGGACGGCCAGCAGCAACTTGCTTTCTCCTGCTCCAAAAAGCTCCTCCAATGATGATGTACGGCTGCTAGGGATGGGTTATGGGTGCTGGTCGTCCATGCCCTTGTTCCCCTTTTATGCTTTTTGCAAAAGCAATCTTTAGCAAGGAGTGTCCTCCTTTTTAGGCTTTGTTTCCTTTTATGATTAGATCTCTTGCTTGCTTTACAAATATGCTTCCTGATTAGATTAAGAATAGAAGTCTATTTTCTTGATGTGCAAGACTTTCTAATTCTGGTCCCACTTTATAGCTTCTTGAAAGTTCTTCAATTGGACCCACAAATCTGAGATTTAATTTCAAGGGACTAAATCTGAATCTTTGACATGAGAGTGGGCCCATATAGGGCGTGCAACATGGAGTGTGGGACCCCCTTTTGGACTTCTAAGCTTTGCTTGGACTCTTTCTTGGAAACTTCCTTCTTTTCTCCTTTTTCTTCTCTATTCTTGGGGGCCACTTGGACTTGAGAAAGAATCACCAAATTCTGAAATTCCTCTCTTTGCAATAGATGTGGGCCCCCCTTTGGGCGTGTAACACATAGTTGGATTTTTTTCTTCTTTCTTTCTTTGTTTCACTTTCCTTTTGGTTTATGATATGAGTAACACTTTCCTTCTAGGGCTCCACTTTAATTTCGAATTTCAAATCCCCAAAAAGAATAGGGAGGGCCCACCTGAATCTCTCAATTAATCAATTGCTGGAATTTCTTCTCTTTTGGCTCCTTTTGACCTTTTCATAAAAAAATAAAAAGACAATGTAAAAACAAATAAAATATCAATGAACTAGCACAAGATAAACCAATTATTAGGGTTCAAATTGTAAACAATTAAGCACTTATCAGACCCACTTTAACGCTAAGCAGCAACCTGGTCAGAACCTCCTTGTTGCTGCTTTTGTCGATGATAATATATCATCTGGACCCATTTTAGATACTCCTTGCTTTTAAACAAACAGGACTTTACCTTATTGCTGATTCTGTCGACGACTCGGCGGTACATGTAATTAGCCTTTAAATCTCGGATTAGGATTCTTTTGATTAGCAAGTGGACCAGACTTGTCATGGATCCAGTGGCAGAAACTGGCCTTGTCGTTGATAGTGATACTGTTGGAGGTAACCTATCCCAAACACCTAATTTCGAGAGATTGGCTTCCTAATCAGTTTCTAAACTTTTTTTGCCAGCTTTAAGCCTTATTTAAGCCTCTGGCCAAATCTCTTTCTTGACCATTGCAATTAAACCACACCTTGGAGGCCTTAATTAGCCCTAAACCACTCTTTCATCATCTCTCTTGATTCTAGAAACTAGATTCTAGCAAGGATTAGAGGCTGAGATTCATCATCAAGCATCAGATTTGCATTCATCCTAAGACATGCAAGTGGTCAAGCACATCTACGGTTCTTTTGTCCTTAATTTCCTTTATTCTGCATGATCTACTATTGTGTCTTTGATTCTTAACTCATGTATGGTTAGATCTATGATCCTAAGATTGTTCTTCTATCAATCATAATTTAACATGGCATGTCCATGTAGAATCTATGCATTGTTCCCTTTAGATTTGATGTTCTACATGTTGTAATTGTTATATTATGTGCCCTAGGATTGAATTTATGTTACTTTTATGTTCTACATCATGTAACCACTTTCTAGTTACTCTTTGATTGTGAGATGGTTCCACTTTCTGTTTTTGGCCCCATGTCTTCTATGTGCTGATGATTCTGCACAGATTTTTCTTTCAACTTCCAAATTCTGAAAGATTAAAATGCATCAGAGAATTCAGATTGTCCTGAAGACCAACTCAATTTTGTTCTTGATGCAAGTCGTCGGTCAAATATGGCTTGTTTGCAACTTTACATGAAAGACAGTGAGGCTTTTCCTGGGGAGTCTGCTGCTGCATCTATAGTTTCAAGGAGCCTGAATGGTCAAGGAGGCATCTCACTGAAATGTTTGGAAACCATGGTATGTCTCCTTTTCCTTGGGTTGTTCCTAACAACCTGTTGTTATATATGCATTTATTTCTAATTTATTTTTTATTCTCATTTGTTATGTTATTTTTTGTCAGGACCTTGTGAGGAAGTTGTGCACATGGAGAGATTTAATGGTCAGTTATTGCTATCATGCCCCAACATTTTTTGACTGTTGCTTCCCTTCTCTAGAACATGAGTGCTTGGTAGAATTGAATCCTTTTAACATAGTGGCCCTTGTTAAGTTCATCATCATCATCTTTGCCTTGTCTAATCCGAGGTCAGCTTTATGTGTTTTGTTTTTCAAATTGAGACAGATTTTTATTCCTGGAATTTCATTTTTTTTTTTGTCAAAATATAAATCACTATGGGTTAAAATGGTTTTAATGCTGCAGTTTCCTGTGCAAAATAGATTAGCTTATTTTTGCCAAACATATCATTGAAAATGTTGCGAAGCAGCTTTCATTTTACTGTACTTTATTGTTAATGTAGCTAAGTGTTTACATTGTTCTGCTGAAATCCTTCGAAACAAAATATGACTAAATACAAGGAAGAAACTTTTTTTTTTTATCTAATATAAAATGATAAGATAGTTATAAAGGAATTCGTGGGATTTAATATTGCAGATCATCATAAACTGGAAGGAGGTTATATATCAGTAGGTTTACATGGTGCTAAATGTTTAAATAAGGGATAAATTTTATTGCAGGGCAGTTGTTGCAGTGAATAGGGCCAACGAAGAATAGAGGTGGTTCTTTTGTGGGGTTTAGGGAGGGGGGTGTCGTCGTGTTGTGGACTTACATACAATGTACAAAAATGCGAGGGTTCTATGTAAGTCTTTACTTGCACAAATCGTCCTAAGGGCCGATCTCCTATTAGTTATAGGGTCTGTATTTCCCTTTGGCTTATTTTACTACATTTGGACTCCTTAATTAGACTTTTCAGAAGCTTGGATGATATCGATTGAGTGGCAGTTTATATGTTATTCAAATAAAGGTTTGTGGTTAAGTCTAGGGTTTTACAAAAAGCAAAATGCAGTTATAAATTCGATGTAGCCCATTTGGCCAGGACATTTTCATTTATGTTTGTGTGTGTGTGTGTGTGTGTGTGTGTGTTTTTTTTTTTTTTTAAATTTATTTTGGTGTTGTGAGGTTTTATAAAAGCAATTTGTGTTCCTTTAATTGGGAAAGCCTTGGTTCTCTTTCTTTGTGAAAGATTTGATTGAGTTTCTATGTGAAACTTTGGCTGTGAGGCCCATCTTATCTGTCTTGGCCTTCAATGCTGCTGTGCAATATTTGTTGATTCAGGTTCGAATATCATATTGTACTTGATTTGTGACTGTTGGGACTAGTGGGAAGTGACTGCTCAATGTGTATGAAGGACCCCCAGTAACTGGTGAGTGTCAGAATCTTTGTTGCGACCCATATGTGCATGAATTGTATGGCTGTTTCGAATGGTCCTTTTGGAAAGCTTCGGTTCTCTTTCTTTGTTAGGTTGTTTCGAATAGTCCTTTGGTAGACTTTATTTTGTGAAACATGTAAGTAATTCACTAATTCTATGATGATGCAGTACCGACCAAGAGGGTCCAAACTCTAATGTCAACTGGGCCCCACAGCAAGGGTTCCGACCACCTCCAGGCCAACCCTTTGGGCCCAAACCACATGGCCAACTTGAGCAGTCACTTAGTTATCCATCTGGCCATCAAGTTTTACCAAGCCAGGGAGAGTTGATGCAATACAAACCAGGCCCAAGTCAACTGGACCAACCCATTGACCATGAGTCAACCCGGTCAATTGGGTCTAGCCCACAGACCCAATTAGACCGATTGCTACTGTGAAGTTTTAATTCTTTCTTATTTCTAATTTCTGTTATTAGTTGAGTAGGATTGCTAATTTCTAAGTTTCCTCTTTTAATTAGGTTTCTTTAATTATTAGGACAGTCTTGAACTCTTGATTGCCAAGTAAAAGGATCGATCCTATATATAGATGGACAAGCCTCATTGTAAATCATGTTTTATTTCAATTAATCAAAGATTTCTGAGTTTCTCTTCAGTTATGGTGTTTACTATTATTGTGAGTGTGCCCTAATGGCTGAATCCATCTCTAAATTCGATCAATCGCTTGGGAGATTGGTCTATTTTTCTATCACGGATCCGGGGTTGCATCAACTAGGTTGTGTTTGTCGGGAGAGTAGAAAAAGGTCTTTCAAGAAGGGCTATCTAAGGGTTAAAACAAAAAAAGGTTAAAAGTTTTCTTTGAGAGTATGATTTGATAAGGTCGGTGGAGCCTTACTGAAGATTGGTTTACTGTAATTCAGAAGATTGGTTTGGGGATATATAAAATACATAGACACCCACACATTATCGGTTTCTAAGGATATATGCAGAATTCAATCTATGTTTATTGAAAAGCATCAATAGGGAACAACTATCGCAAGTGTGTGTGATAATGATATAGTACTAATGGATTTGACATCTTTTTTGTCACTTGAGACTTAAAGAATGAAGGTACCCAAACACTTTCAAGCCTTTTCCCACTAGGTGGCGTCGGCTATATGGATTTGACGACGCCAATCAAATCTGTTTAGAGCCATGTCTTCCGTTAGATCCATGTAGGCAAGGTCATGTTTAATAGTTTCTTTCCAACTTCTCTTGGGTCTCCCTCTCCCTCTCCTCCTGGCAATCTCCTTACTTTCACACCTTTTAACAGGTGCCTCCGTTGGACGCCTTCTAACATGGTCGAACCATCTCAGTCGGTTTTGTCTCATTTTATCTCCAATCGGTGCTATTCCTACTTTGCCCCTAATCTCCTCATTCCTAATCCTATCTCTCCTTGTGATCTCACACATCCATCTTAGCATTCTCATTTCCGCAATTTCCATCTTCTTGACATGATTATGTTTTACTACTCAACACTCTGATCCATATAACAGTGCTGGTCGTACCGCCACCTTATAAAACTTTCCTTTAACCTTGAGGGGGACTTTCCGATCACACAAGACCCCCGAAGTACTCCTCCATTTGGTCCACCCGGCCTGAATCCTGTGACTTACATCAGTATCAATCCCTCCATCCTGTTGCACCATAGATCCAAGATATCTAAAGTTTTCTTTCTCTACAATCTTTTGTGTGCCCAAACTTACTTCTATGTTACCAGGTGTCCTACTTTGACTAAACTTGCATTCCATATATTCCGTTTTGCATCGACTTAGCCTAAACCCTTTTAACTGCTTGTTTCAACTCGATTGACATATTTATTCGTCTTTGGTCATTGACATAAGAAGTATTTCCTGCTGATGTCAGCCCTAAGCTATTAGCAAGGCAGGCCCCACAATTTGGTTTTTTCTTTGATACCATGTAGGGATGTATGGGTCCGTGTTCGGTATTGGACTAAACTGCAGTAAGGACAAAAAGAAGAATGAAGGGGTGAAGACAATTTTGTTGAAGTGATGTAACGTTAATGCTACAACGTCCAGATGGCAGAGCGTCCTAATTACAAAAATACAGTAGAAATAAGATACAAGTATTTCAAAATATTTGAGTCTGTTTCCCTTTTTCAGTTTTGGGAGGTTAAAAGACCAAATTATGGAACACAAAACTACCTATATAGATTGGATGGTAATAATATATTAACATTGACAATTCTCATGTGAATAGCTTCAAGTGTAATACTTAAATTATATGCTTTTTTAATCTGTTTCCCATCAACTCCCTTCTCCTAAAAAAGGGAAGACGGGAGGGAGGGAGGGATTTGAATGCTATTGATGTGGACATTTATTTTCATTACTTTAATTGCTTGCTTTGTGTGTTTTGCCAAAGTATTTTTTTTTTTAGCGAATCAATTGTAGTAGTAAGCATACTGATCATGTCACTTTGTTTGAAAGGCATTAATTACCTTTTGGTATCACTTTTTTTTCCTGTTTTTTTCACAAGCTGCTAGTTTTTTTTTTTTTTTCCCTGCTAATTCTTAGTTTCAACCTTTCACTCTTCTAAAAATCAGTACCTAGTGGTATTGAATGATCGACTGTGGTGCAGTGCCAATCTCTAGAAGACAGACATACAACTATTAGCTAACTTTGATTGCCGGACTTTCTTTCAGGCTCGCATTCATGATGAGAGTTTGCGCTTTGTGTTATCTGATCAAGCCATTGTATCTCTTGCTGTTAAGATTCCGAAGACGCCAACAGAAATGCATTCCACAATATCAAAAGCTGATCAAAATTTGGATTCTTTAAACGTTGCTTCTCCCCTACCATCTCCATCTCCCATTGCTTACAGTCATTTGATGGAATTCTTCCGTCTCCTTCTAGATATGACAGACAGCACAGATGATATTTTTCAGAGAATTATTGAAAAACATTTAGGGACAAATGGGAGTTGTGTGCTATCAGCTTATAATTATGTGCTATTATCAAATCTAGTTCAAGTGTCATAAAATAGGTTCGCTTTTAAAGAAAATGGGGTGAATCACATGAAACAGACTGCTCGCAAGAATTCTCGTGAACTTTTTGTACAAAAGTTCTCATGCAAATCTCCAGTTTATCATAACTGTCGGATTTATGCAAGTGATGGTCGGTTGCTTTGTTATTGTGATCGCAGAAAGCTTGAGTGGTTGGTGACCTTTTTTTTTTACATTTTCTATTTCTTTCTGTTACAAAAGCGTTATATTTACCACTTGCATATCTTAAACAATGCAGGTATCTCCGTCGGGATTTAGCTAAGCTCATTGATAATGACCCTCCGGCTATCATGCTTCTTTTTGAACCCAAAGGCCGTCCCGAAGATGAAGATAATGACTTCTACATTCAGAGTAAGAAGAACGTGTGTGTCGGTTGTGGTGAAAAAAACCACTACTTACGTTACAGAATAATACCATCATGTTACAGAATGCACTTCCCCGAGCATTTGAAAAGCCACCGTTCTCATGATATTGTCCTACTTTGTGTGGATTGTCATGAAATTGCTCATTCTGCTGCCGAAAAGTACAAGAAGCAGATATCTGCGGAGTTTGGAATTCCACTTTTCATTAGATCAATAGTCGATTCAGGACAAGACCACGTTATGACCGAGGGGAATCTTAAGGAAGCTGGTGTATCTCCTTTACAGTTACGAACAGCAGCTATGGCTCTTCTGCGCCATGGATCGAGAATGCCACCAAAACGGCGTGAGGAGCTGATATTGGTGAGAAAGCTCTCTCTCTCTCTCTCTGCCACATCACTTTAGCTCTTAATTATTCTTATTCTATTTAGTTTAGCAATTTCTGTTGGTCATTCAGGACCTTTTATTTCATATCTAATAGTCATCATCGAATGAACTTTTTAACAGTTCTTTCCTGTTGATTATCGTTCTTCATTTCCTATGCTATTTATGGAATAAATGTGGAATATAAAAATTTGGTAGTCGTAGCTAGGACATAGATAATCTTTATTTGCTTCAATTTATTCAATTTCTAGTCGAAGTGATTCACATCAAAGGGTAACACTTGCTCTTCATTCTTCCATGCTGGGCATTTCTGCTGGCTGATGGAAACCCCCACTTTTTATTTAAACCCAGGACATAATTTACGTCTTGCCTCTTTGTTGATGATAGAACCTTATTGGTGTGTGATTTGTGTAAAATTTGTTGATTGAATTAAAATACATTGTTCTTTTTCTATATGCTGATAGCATTGTACTGGGGCTTCGGGATGGGCTGAAGCAGTACACATCAATAATAATTAGAAGAGAACTTGAACTGCATGGATGTCTGGTGAGATAGATTAGAGACTCCCAACAAGGAACGATATAACGTAGTACACATCCATGCAGTTCAAGTTGTCAATCCCTTTGAGAGGTCAACTGCTGTATTTAAAGCAATAGGAATGCCAGTCGAGGCTACAATTAAGGCCCAATTGAGGCCAATTAAGATTACAAAGGAATCAGCTATTAATCTCCTAAATTTATATAGCCATACAGAATACTACATAAAGATTTGATTGATACCATACACGTGGGACTAGTGTTCATCTAAATGTAGACTGTGGTTGTGGTAGTCCCCTTTGTGGTCTGTGGTCCCTATATTTACATTCCCCTCAAATTGATGCAGAGTTGGGCAAAGCATAAATTTGGTGGTTACAAAGTCATGACAACTTTTAGTCATAGTTTTGGTGAAAAAGAACAGCTAGCTGATGATGGGAAGAGAGATGTGGAAGATGTATAGCTCCAGACTAACGTTGACAAATAAAATGGTTGCCAACCTCGATATACTTGGTTCGCTCATGAAAAGTCAGATTGGTAGCAATATGTATAATGCTTGTATTGTCAGCATACAGCAGAGTATGACTAACAACGAAGACTCCAAGTTCACAAAAAAGACATCGTAGCCAGATCACTTCACTGCTCCAAGTGGCTTGTTTCATACACTTCCAAGAGCAGCATCGTATCAAGAAACATAAACCACTTGTGGCTCGCTTGGTTTCGTTTCGGACGCCTTTTCGGTTTGGCCTCCAAACTGAAATATTTCGTCCAATTTGGGATTTCTGTGAAATGTTTTGGATTCATATTTCAGAAAAATATATATATATATAATACATATAGAAAATATAAGATTTATATCATAATTTAAAAATATGGTTTCATACATTTAGTTTATTTCTAAATCAACTCATAATACGGCATGTTTATGATATGGGCCAGACCAGCAATGAGCAAACCCTTACCCAGTCCGGCAAACAATAGTTGACAAAAAAATAATATTAATAATAAAAAAAAAGACCAGCAAACCCAGCCTGACCCAAAAAGGAGAAAAAAAATATAAAAAAAAAAGCAGGTGAGTCGGGATTCAGGAAGCAGCAGTGCAGAATAAATAAATAAAAAGGTGGGTGGGTCAGACGGTAAAAAGCAGAAATAAAGCAGCACTGCAGAGATAAAAAGCAGCTGCCCTCATGAATAAGAGCAAAAAACAGAAGAAAGAAAAGAGTAGCACAGCAGGTGGGTCGAGCAAAGTGAAAAAGAAGAAAGCAGCACTACAACAGTCCAACAAAAGAGAGAAGGAAAAACAAACACAGCACCTGGATCTAGCGGCAATACCTGGCAGCAAATGGGTTAAGCGAGCAGGAGCAGCAGCTTGGTGGAGCGGACGACCAGAGTAGCAGCAGCAGGTACTGACGTAAGCTGATTACCAAGTTTCACCCGATCTGAGTTTTAGAAATTGACCGGATAAAATTGAGAAAGGCAGATTAATGTTTGTCAAAATTAGAGGATGAATCACTTGGATTTAGGCAAGCCACACAAAAGGAAACTCAGTGTTCACCTCATTGAACCGGTTGAGCTTTTGAAGTTGCACGTCAATAGTAGTGTAGAATATTTTGACACTGAAGTAATGTAGGTTTGTTACTTCAGCTTTATGTCATGATCACTTTCAGTCAACAAAATATCATCCATGTTGGGAATGATGATTTCATATTATCACAAAATGAATAAACTTCCGAGAGGATAGAATCCCACCAATCGTCTCTCAGCATTTGCAGTCGTTGCTTCGATATTCGTACTAGTTCCATTGCATTGACAATATCTTGATCTTTGCATTGCATTGCCTTTTATAATTCATTTGTGGTCCCCAATATATCTCTCATCAAATGCGTTTTAAATTCAAAATCAAAGATTCCAACATGGTCCTCTTGCATTGCAAATGTGCTCAAAAGCTTTGGAAGTCGGTCCTCGGCTGGTTTGATTGCGTGTAGGTTCTCCCCCTTCCATCTTTGACCTTTCTGAAGCGTGGAATTCGGAGATTGGGTCAGTTCAAGGAAAGATATGCGGAGTTCTTTTCCCGCAATCCTATTTATTAAAGAGGAACTCCCGTTGCTTCGAAGATAAAGCTTCCAACGTGGAGGCTTTGATAGATAATATGAGATTCGTTGTTGCCTCTTGGGTGTCGATTCTCCCCCAGTTCCATGGCATTTCTATTGATATGATTATGCACAATTGGAGAGAACTGTCATCTTTGTGATTGGGGTTTCTTTTCTATTTCTTTAACCTTTGTGCTTTCTTAGGCTTTCGGGTTTTTTTTTTTTTTTTAGATTTTTTGAGACTGTCAGTATAGCTCTCTTCTACTGTCCAGCTCTTTTTAATGAAATACTCATTTAAAAAAAATGTAATTAGGTTTCCTTGTATGATAAGTATTAGGTTTCCTAGTTTGAGTTGGTATCTTTTGTTGTACTTTATAAATAGCCATTGGCTATTCACAGTAATATAGATCAAATAATTCAGTCAATAAGATCTTACAATTGAGCCAGATGTAGCCCTTAAATTTCAATTCAACCTTCTGTAATTTGCTGAACCCCTTCTCATTTACTGTTTTATTAGGCCAGTCCCATACAGTTAAACTTGATAAATATATGGGGACTGATTTGGGAAGTTGGACTGATTCAAATGGGCCATTCAAGATTTGATCTGATCCCTCCATTAATTCAGAACATTTATATTGTATTTTTCCACGTATTTAGGCCCATCCTAACCATCCATATACTGGTTTTGTCCGCTTCTTAATTGGACCCTTACAAAAATGAATCATGACCCCCATTTGATCAACACAGTTTCACTAATTGTGCTATTGCTTTATCTAATACATAATCTTCATTGATTGGACCATTTTCTCTTGCATCAAATGTGAACCTGGAAGCTTTGCTCCTAATAAACTTAATTTTCTTTTGCAACTGTACGTTTCTAATCTTCCAAACATGAGACACAAACGGGTTGTATTATCATTGGATTTTCTTCTCAATGTGACATTTCTTTTTTGTCAGAAACCCCGAATAGACGATGAATGAGAAAAGTTTAGTCTCGTTTTCTTTAACATATGATGTCTAGTTCTATTTTGGAATACTTCCGTGAAATTGTTTTATCAACGTCGACTGACTTGTTTCAATGCATTTATTGTTTTAATTGTGTAGATTGTCAGGGCTTATTTTGGAGGTAGAGAAATATCGGATGGCGATCTTGAAACAGCCTTACTTGTTGGCATGAGTCCTCAAGAGAGAAGACGGTTTCATAAGAAACGGGGGCTGTCTGTCAAACCATTTATGGGGGGTATCATTTCGAAGAAGGCTCTTGAAAATAATAGTGATATTGCTAGCACATCTCCTGTAGCAACCTCAGAGGGTGCTAATAAAAATGCTGATGACTTGAGCATTCCTAATTGTAGAATATCAGAAGATAAAAATATTCTTTTGGAAAGGGATGATACTGCAAGAGATAGCTCTACCTGTTGTAGAGAAGAGGACAATTTATTAACCAACGGTGACGAAAATGCTGCAGCAATATCTGATCATGTTGATGGAATTTTGGATCCTGATAGTGATAATTATTTAATTAAAAAGCCAGGAGATGCAACTTCTAACTCTAGCATTTCCATGTGCCATGGTACTGTTTCATCCAAATATGCCCAGAAGTTATCATTATTAGGACATGGACCACATGGGAAACTAGTTGTGGAACAACTACTAAAGGAGCATGGGGATGATGGCATTCGCCAGTTTTGCCAAAGGTGGAGACAAGTTTTTGTGGAAGCCACTCATCCTCGTTTCTTACCTGCTGGCTGGGATATTAAGCACAGGTACCTAAAATACTAGATTATTCTTGTTTTTGTTTTTCTAAGGGGCTTGCTCTTGTCAAATATATGCTAAAAGTCTCACTTGAGTTTTACACATAATCATATGTTCTGCTTTCGCCTTTTTGCTGTATTGTATTTAGCGGCCCTGCTTGATGGTCATGTTCTCTAGTGATCAGAAACATTCAGGAGAAAGGCCCTACTGCGATTGGCGAGTCTCTAGTCTGTAGTATTATCTGAAACTGATCTTGATTTCTAGAATGGATCTGAAATCATCAACTTTTAATCTTAATCCATTTTCAAATGGATAGGTTGCTCTTTTAAGGAAAAAGAGAACCGACAATGGCCTAAAGCAGTGGGGTGTGCCTCTTAATATGTTAGAAGTTAGAACACCAATACAGATTGCCATATAGAGCTCAAATTGAATTGTTTTTCCCACAGAATACCGATGACTATTTTCCATTATAACTATATGGTCTACCATCTCTCTCTTTTTTCACTTCCATTTTTACAGAGAAAAAAATTGTTTATCCTGTCATAACTGTTAATGTTATGCTAATATTTTACTGTTGAACCAATTTATATTTGAACAATAAAGCTGATAATGCCTACAAGAATCGATTATGGAACCATACAGATCAAGGGTAGACAATGGATAGGATAGAAGGTTTTCATTTGATCTCTCTCTCTCTAGCCCAGCTCTATGGGGCAAGGCTGATTTTCTGGCTCCCTCTTGTCCAATGGGCATGTTTGGGAACTCTACTTGTAGAGTAAAAGTTAAGTAGATCCCCATTTTCCCAAAAAAATTCCCACCAAAAGCACTTTATCTCAAACTTCCCACCATATTTTTTTTTTGAAAAAGTAAAAAAGTAACCACGTAAAAGACAAAAAAAAACTCCCATTTTCAATAAAAAAAAGTAAAAAAGATTCCTCTTCAAACAACTAAAAATAAAATACCATCATAACTCATTCATATTTTATTATTTCTTCAAAATAACATTCACTTCACTCAACTCTACAAGTAAAGCCCCCAAACAGGCCCACCTTCCCATCTGCCCTTCCATTGATAGACATGTATCTAAGTAGGTCCTACCAGCTGGACTGCGTTTTAACAAGATGCTATAAGAATGTGGCAAAAGATATATAAACCCTGAGAGGGTGAGACCCTCTGTAATGGAGAGAATGCCTCACCATTGCACACTCTGATGTGGCAAAATTGTTTTAGTATTATAGTAAATATTAGAAGCCATCTCTCTCTCTCTCCCTCTCTCTCTCTCTCTCCCCACACACACACACAAGTGGGTCTCGATGGGGATTGGGCTGATTTTCTGGCTCCCTCTTTTCCATAAGGAGACCTTCCCATCCGCCCTCCCATTGATAGACATGTATCTAAGTGGGCCCCACAAGCTGGACTGCATTTTAACAAGATGCAGACTGCTTGTATAAGAATATGTAGCGAAAGATATGTAAACCCTGAGCGGCTGAGACCCTCCGTAATGGAGGTGATGCCTTACCATTGGACACACTGACGTGGACACATTGTTTTATTTATTATAGTACATATTAGAAGCCAAGTATCTGATAAATCTGTGCTGGTTTTGTAAGTAATGCTCATGAATGGTGATTTACTTGTTCTGATAGGGTCTATAGTCTATAGTCTATACCTTTTTTTTTTACTATGATTAAGAGACTTATCTGGGATGAGACACCATTCTTGGATTTGTCTATCAATGAATCTTACAGCTGTCTAAAGGATGCACAATTATATGAAGTCGTTTTGCACTTGTTTCTGCATTTTAAAGTGTAACACTTGTATCACCGATCAATCTTTTCGATCATCTTTTGTAAACATTAACCATTTATACAAAAAGCCAAATTCTTTTAGACGGTCCGTGTTTCATGACCAGCCACTTCTTTTCTAGTTTGCTATAAGCTACAAAACCATATTTAGCGACTGAGTATCTTGCTCTTTCTTTTTCCTGTTTTCCTATAAAGGATTTGATAATGGGGCATTATGTTTGCCAGTGGAAGACGGGACTTTGGCGAATATAGTGTTTACAATCCTGCCAAGAGACAGCAGAAGGATGATTAAATAGAAGGAAACTGCTATTTAGTAGAAAGTGCATGTGCATTCGATGAAGAAAGAAGTCATACAGTTGCATGTAATCTGCCGAGGAAGTATTGATTGTCTTTCTTGTTCATCAATCTTGGTAGGGTATGAGTATCAGCATCATCTCCCTGACAATCTCTGCTAGATCTTTTTGCGCATCTGTATCTATAGGAACTTGTTTAACAGTTCTAAGCAGGTGTCTTTAGAATTGAACCATGTGTTCATGTGTTTTATTGACAGTTCTTTGTATATTCTTTCTCCTGCTATTCAGATTACATTGTTGGTTGGCTGGTTGGGTGGGTGGGTGGGTTATTCAGATCTGAAAGTGTGTGTGGAACTTTGACTTTAAGTGCCTGGTTGTTTGCATTAAAATATGTAGGAATTGAGTACATAGGAATACATGGTGAAATGAACTCTACCAAAGGATTATTAAAGAGGTAATGGGGTGAAGGATATGAAGTGAGACGTGAAGGAGATAAGGAAGAGATGTAAATTTTGACGTATCTATGTTAGTGATTCAAAATGGACTATTATGGACTTCCATGTTGGTAAGCATCTCTGCCATATCTCTGTCCATAATTGAGAATTTTCAACTATCTCATGTTTTGAGTGTGAAATTTTCTTTTGCAAATTCATGGATTCATCAATCTCATTATAGTGTGGATTTGAAGCTAAACTTAAATTCTACATAAGAGGTTAATGCCAGGCATTTAACATCTAGGGGAGGCGAACAAATTGGGTTGGGTCAATAGGTGAGGTTGATGGTTTGGAGCCCAGTCCCATATCTGAAGTGTAGACGGGGAAAATCTCCCCGGGCTGCATCTGATGTGGATTGACCTGACCCGACCCATGTTGACCCGCAACTCATGAGGTCTACCCTAGGTCACCTCTATTGACCTGCATGACCTTAAAACTGTTTGTCAACCCAGTTAACCCGCTCTATACAAGTCCAACACCCAGTTTTTTTGTCTATGAAAATAAGAAACTTGTAAAATAATGTAAAATTTTATGTGAAATAAGAAACTAATTCAGAATTGACATAGAAGTTGCCCGTATTACAAATATTATTTATACATTTAGCCATAATTTTGTCATTTTTCCTCTTAAAAAATCAAACCTCTTTCATCAAAATGATGTTAACACAAATATGCCCTAAAGAAAGAGAAAAAATTACTTGGTTTATTGAATCTAGCAAAAAATTATTTTGGGTTAGTATTGGGGCCATCATTGATTGATGTCTTGTAAAGCACAAAACTAAAGTAGACAACAGGGAGAAAATCACTAATTGTTAAAATATGAAGTAATGAAAATAAGAAATGAAGGTAAATGAAAAAAAGGAAATAAAGGTAGAGAAGATGAATCTAAGGGGCTACTACACCAAGTCAAAAAACTCGTTTATAATAAAATCTAGTCAGATTTTGACAGTTCTTCACTTAGTATCTTTTATCTCTATAAATCTTATATATTCCCTTCCTATGACCTTTTTTTTTTTAACGTTGTATAGTGGGTAGAATATATTTTCAAAAGCTTTTGTTACCAATCCAGCCCATTGCCGGTGGGCTCCTATGTCAATCAAAACTGGCACAACAACCCGTGCTCAGCATTGTATATCCGTGCATTACAAATTAAATATTTATACATTAAAAATCGTATGTAAAGTACCTGTTTCCATTGAGCAATTTGAATAAATGAAAATGGAAAAAAATATTGTTCAAAAAGGATATAGAAGAGATGGGGTGGAACAAGAAATTTGAAATAAAAAGCAAGAAGTAGAACTAAAGTGGAGAGTAGTGGTTAATTTAATGAGATAAATATATGAGTACGTAGTTACATTTAGAGAATGTAAAACATTTTAACAAATAGGGGTAACTATAAGTCAAAATTACAACTAGCAATCAGAATTAAAGCCAAAACCCTTGGCTTTAATATATTATAATGTGAAGATATGGTGCATACAGTCATACAATGAATTGGGTTTGTTAACCCTTGTGTCTAAGGCACCTGTCTTATGACCATTTATTTTTTACGAATGCAATTCATAAACATTTTACGTTGTATAGTGGGTAGAGTATATTTTCAAAAGCATTTTATACCAATCCAGCCCATAAACGGTGGGCTATAATGTCAATCAAAACAATCACAACAACTTGTGCTCTATACGGTATGTCCATGCATTATAAATTAAACATTTATACATTAAAAAAGTTGTGGAGAGTATCTCTTTCTCGAGCAAGTTGCATAAATGGAAGAGGCATTTAAGGGAAAATCACCCTAGACGGCCCTTACACCAAAATTGCCCCAATATATATTTTGAAACCAGAGTGGTCACCTGGGATCTTTCTCTCTGTTTTTTTTTTTTCTTTTTTTTCTTTTTTTTTTTCTATATATGAATGGTCACTTGCAAACTACATTGGGTGCGAAACCCTATTCCCTTTTTATTCTTGGTCACTACTCTTAAGCGATTTTGATGATCCTCTCCTCCAGACTCTCTTGTATACAATGCACCTCTTCTCTACACACTCACTTCCATTATGTCTTCCCCTATTCCCTTCCCATGCAATTAAACCCTTCATTCTCCCAACAACGATTCACATACACATGTCATTTTCTCTCCATCGCTACCCCCACCTTCTTCCAAATTCAACTTCCACTTTATTTGTTTACCAAGAAAAAAAAAAAAAAAAACTTCCACCTAATTTCTTACGAATTCCTCATTCTCTCTTCTCATCACCTCTACCACCACCACCACCAAAACCATCTTTCCATTCAAAACCCTAGCCGCACATCCCTAGGCCGAGAAGATGCCTTGCTCTTTTTTATTATTATTTTATAACGGAGGGTGTCCCAACCCTTTGGGCCAAAATAATCCCTACGGGCTCAGGGGAAGCCGAGTAAATCCCATGTGCCCCGGTGTGGTAGTGCAGTTTCGAACCCTCAATCTCCGAGTGTAAACCATGGTCCTAGGCTAATTGAACTACCCCTCGAGGTCCTAAAGAAGATACCTTGCTCTTATTTGATTTACGCTTTAATTTGTGTGGTGTTTTTGGAGTAGGATTGTGAACCTGAGTTGATTTGGTATTTGCTCACTCGTTTTGTGCATTCAATCTTTTTTTTTTTTTTTTTTGCACTATAGTTTTCCCCATTTCTTTATTGTGTTCAAATCGAGGCTTATAACTTAAAATCTTGAGGGTTTTTTTTTTTTTCATATGCAACTTCTAATGCAGATTTTAAGAGTATGAAAATACCTTATATTTTAAATTTCTTTTACTATTCTTACTCATTAAAGAGTTGTTCACCAAATTGATGTTTAAGGAGTATACAGTTTGTGAGCATATATTATATTTGTATGCAATACTTTCTCAAATGTATCTTTTTATTTCTATATCTTTGTTTGGTGTTTTGCAGGTCGACTGGCATAGTAATAAATATTCAAGAGGAGTTGCGAACTAAATGCACATTGATTGGATTTAGATATACTCTAAAGTTGTGGATAATGGATATAAATGGGAGAGCTTGAATGTAAATAAGCTATTGTAATTTTTTTTCTTAAATAGAGGAAATATACTTGTAAATAATTAATCCTTTTTTATTGTAGGACCTGCAAGGATGTAGATGTAGGATTTTGTATTCTTATGTTTATAATGTTTGCATTTGTGTTTTTACCAATGTTTACTTGAAGGATGTGCATCGAGGATGTTGTAAATAGATGATTTTTATAATGTTGGCATTTGTTGCAAGAGAGATTTACTAATGTTTGCATGAAAGATGTAAATGGAGGATATTGTGAACAGAGGATGTCGTAAACAAATGATTTTTTATAATATTTGCATTTATTGCCGGAGAAATTGATGTACGTTTGCATAGAAGATGTAAATGAAAGATGTTATAAATGAAGAATTTTTATAATATTTGCATTTGTTGCACACAATTACACGACCACATAACTGTAGACTCAATTCTATCAGGTGACGATATCGTTGCAAGACTGCAACAACAGTTACTTGAAAACATTGAAGTGAGCGACGATGTTATCGCTCAATAGAGACGATTGAACCCTATAAATAGTATAGTGAGCGACGACAAAAAAAACTTGCTTATATGTAATGTGACAATATCATCACTCATTGAAAAGGGCGCAAAAAATACAAAATTTCGTAGGGAGGGCTGGTTTTGTTACATAGAAACTATTGGGCATTTTAGTGTAGTGGACATCTAAGGTAATTCTTTCAGTAAATTTTTCTAAACAAAAATAGAAAAACTATGCAGAAAGGAAATAAAAGAGATGAGGAGGAACAAAAGATATGGAAAAACAAGGAAGAAATGGAACTAAAGTGGAGTGTAGCGGGTGGTTTGATGAGATAAAGATGTGAGCGGGTAGTTATAGGTAGAGAATGTGAAACATTTGTAACTGCTAGTCAAAATTAAATATGATAGTTAAAATTAAAACTAAAATCCTTGGCTATAATATATTATATTATAATAATATAGTGCATATAGCCATGCCGTGAATTGGGTCTGTTATCTCGTGTGTGTTATCTCGTGTGTCTAAGTCCTCTGTCTCATGACCCTTTTTTTAACGAATGCAATACATAAACATTATGCGTTGTAAGGTGGGTAGAATATCTATATTCAAAAGCTTTAACAAATAGGGGTAATTGTTAGTCAAAATTATAACTGACAGTCAAAATTAAAATTAAAACTCCTGGCCTTAATATATTATAATTGTGTGGACTCTACACTGAATTAAAATCTATAAAATAGGCAAAATATAAATTAAAATTATAGAGTTAAAATAGAAATGCACGCCTCAAAAAATTGTGGCACTTCACTTTGATCCTACCTATTAAAAATCTAAAATTGTTCAAAAGAAATTTCCTTCTTTAGGCCAAATTTTACTTAAAAAATAGAGTAACCCCATAGAATATAAATCCTTTTTTTTTTAATATTGTATTGGTTAGTTTTATACAGATGTTTTTAAGACGACAAAATATGAGGGAAAAATAAATAGGGACTTTTATCATGTCAAATGTATAAAGAGTAATGAATAAAAGATATTAGTGAAGGACAATGATGTTAAAAGGTGCAGAGAGTATTTTTATAGATTTTAAAATGAAATTTTTATTAGAGCATAAGAACAAGATAAGATCCTTCGTGTTAGTGGGTCATACCTTTTTACTACAAATCTAGTATAATAAAAGTGAAGAAAAACACAAATGAAGACAAGAAATGTTTGGAGAGATAACGTTGGATAGGTGCTTGCAAATGCTTCGGAGAAGTTTGATAGATTTAGTTATCAATAGTTTTTTAATATCCTCATATTTCATCTCCTCATAAAGAAATATTGTTATATTGTTATATTATGCTAATTATGATGTTTGGAAATTTTGTCAATTTCAACATAAGATAAACTACAGCATTTGACGATTTATAATGATTTTATTAGATGTTAAGCAAAGGAGAAATAAGAACAAATGACCGACCCACTGCATGACTCATTAATTAGTAATCACTATATGGAGTCATCCAATGGTGGTTATTAAAATGGGAATCATTCGAATCCTAGAAAATGGTTTGACCCATCTATTGATTATAAATTCTGATGTGACCCATCCATTGTTGTTGATCAAAGTGGGAGCTATCTAATTTTATTAAATGAGCCTACCATCTAATCTAATATTAAAAATGATGAGATCCATTTGATGTTGGTAGGGTAGGAGTGTTCATGGGCTGAGCTAGGGCAAGGCATACTCAGACCCCACCCGACTTAGAAACATAGGGCCAGGGCGAGCCCAAGCTCACACATTTGGTCAACTAGGCCAGGCTAGGCCAAACCGGTCTTCCTACCAATTGTTTAGATAAAATTCACTAAATTACAAGTGCTTGCGGGGCTGTCTTTGGGCTCTCTATTTACCCAACCCAAGCCCCACCCCCAAATACTAAATGGGTCCAGATTATTTAACCAAGACTGGCCCAAAGCAGGTTGTCCTGGCTTATGAGCGCCCATTTAATGTTAGTTAATCATGATGCACCTACCAAACTTTAGAAACTGAGATTACATGCCAAATGATGATTATTTTGATAGGCCTTGACATCATTAAAGCATACATAAAATATTAAAATTACTGTGGGACCCATTTACTGTTATTGCTCATAGCATCAGGAACGACCCACATGAATTTTAGAGGTAGCCCCAACCTGTTGGAGGTTCAGGAACGACCCACGTGAATTTTAGAGGTAGCCGTTCTGAAGGCGCGGGCGGTGTATACATGCACCGGGTGAATTATGAGTGGACCAACCATGGTTTGTTACGTCACATTAATCCCTCCGGTCTAGAGGGAAGCCGGGTAAACTTCCTTTGGCCCCAATGTGATAGCTTTTAGGTGCAAACTGTGATCCTGAACAAAGTGAGCTACACTTGTGTTTAGTCCATCTATTTATGATAACCATGAAAGGGAGGCATCTAGTGTGGCACGTGGTACCTATCAAATCTTGATTCTTAAACAGAATTAAAGTCTAGCTGGGATGATTTTAACGATGATTGGTTTGTTTTAGGTTAAAGTAGTGAGATTGGGCTTCTTCAAGAAAAGGACCTTTGCATTGTGTGTGTGGTTTAAATTACTTGTAAGTAAATACATAGAAATCGGACTCAAATAGTTGTCCCCCCTTTGCATCTCGACCGTTCAAATCACCAACTATAAAACTTTCCCAAACTCAACATGTGTGGCCCAGACTGATTGAATGATCGGACGGACGATATTCATATCCACCCAAACAAACAGGAGAGAATTGATAGAGTGGGCCGGTGGGACACGCTTTCCTTCAATCCCACACTTTCTGAATTCTGATTGCCGTTTCGTGTCTTGGTAGGAAACCAAAATTTCCGCTTTCCCCTTTCCCTACATAAATTCATATACACTCTTGCATCTATTGCCTTTTCGTCTTCTCTATCTCTTCTCCAATCTGAGACGCTTTTCTTTTCGATCTGCAATCTCCCCCAAGGTGATTTTTGTTTTCTCATCCTGTTTGATTGGTTTCGTTTTTTGGATTCGGATGAGTTAGTTTTTGTATTATAATGCTTTGATTTGATTGCAGAGATCTGTTTTCAAAGGATATTTTGCCATGGCCAAAAGTTCTTTCAAGATGGAGCATCCTCTTGGTTGTTCTCTCTCTCCCTCCCTCTCTCTTCATATGTGTTTAATTGTCATTTTTTTCTTTGATGAGAGCATTGAAGATAGAAATTGGGGATTTTGGAAGCATACTGTATATCTGATTCTTTTGGGAATTCAATTTCTTTGATAATAGGATGCTGAAAGCATTTTTTTTTTTTTTTATTACATGTGGTGCTTGAGCTCTAATATTTGTAGATTGATTGATTTTTGTGAAACCCCAAGGTGGATATTAGGGATTTAGATATTGTTTACATATCTGGGTTTTTTTTTTTTTTTTTTTTTTTTTTTTTTTTTTTTCTTTAATAGATCTTAGATTCACATTCTTCTTGGTGTTTGTTGTTGATGGTATGATATTAGGGATGTTTCATTTGACATAGTGTGTGGGCCTCTCTCTCTCCATAAAATTTCTTTAATTGATTGTGCTTTTGTGAAACCCGAATTGGTTCAGTAGGGATTGAGAGGGTGTTGTTGTATATGTGGGTGTACATGTTTATGCCAAAAGTTGCTTTCTTCTTGGTGTTTGTTGCTTGATTGTAGGATATTGAGGGTATCTTTACATGTGATGGGAATAAGTGAGCTGTCTGACTGAGATTTGTAAGATTTTCTTGAGTTTTATTTATTTGTATTAGTGGTGGCCCCATCTGTGGTCTATATGATGCCCATCTGTGGTCTATATGATGATATATATAGAAAGAGCCCCATGCCATTAGAACTTAACTGCCCCTCGATTTGTTCCCGTAAGTCAGGTGGTTAAGAAGGGATCACAGAAATAGCTGATATTCGATCTGGAAAGTGTTTAAAACTGGATGGATGAAATTTATATTTATCTTTGTAGACAGTTGATGATTCGAGGACCCCATTGAACAAACTCATAGCCTAAACCTTAGTAGTACATGTTCTCTATTACGCTAGATATGGTTCATAATGCTTTTGCTTTAGGAGATATCCACTTTTCCTTAAATAAGTTTTAATTAATTCCCTAAGTTATTGTCTACTCATGATTTTTTGCTACATATATGATCATATTTCTGATATTGATAAATTTACAATTTATCCTGTACATTTTCTTGGAAAGTGTTTTTTTATCTTAGAAAATAGGCGTTGTTATTGTTATAGCTAACAGCTAGACTGGGATATCTATGAATCATTGGGTCATTGTATAGGAATGTGAAAATTGCATAGAGTTGGCATCAAGTGAGAGAAGTGTACCTTTGTTTTCTCCATTTTGATTTATGGCCCAATATTTTCATAGCAGAGTTAATTATTTTAGGATGCACAAACCAAAATATTTTTTAAAAGGGTCTTTGTAATTTGGTGTGTGTATGTCCATCTGACTTGCGCACACATGATCGCGCACACATCTTTTTCATGCAGTGCATGTTTTTTCTGTATTGCGTTTCGTACTCTGGTGACTATGATTTAGATAATCAATATGTAGTTGAATAAATGGTTAAGCATTTGCATTCTACTATATGTTAGTTGAGAACCACGGTTACTAGAGAGTGACCTTTATGATACGTAATGTGCTTGTTCATGGCCAGCTCAATTCCATATTCAGAGAATCAGAAGTTCTTTGGGACAACATTTCAGTACTGCCAGAAAATAAAAGAAAATCTTTCAGGATTGACAGATACAATCTGGAATTCATGTATAAAAATAGTTATCATGTCTTTTTCATGCCAACAAGAAGAAATTAATTAAACTGGCATCCATAAACTGGTTTAAAGTTATATTGTGCTATGTATCTTCATATTTTAGCGTGTGAAATGTTGAAAGAAATGCCCCATTCAAATAGAAATACCTATGCTATGAGGAATGGTTCTGACAATAACAATAGTGATTGGAAGGTTATAGTTGGTAAATTTTAGTTAATTTTGCCACCAAGCTTTATCTGTGTGTGTAATATGGGTGTAATTTTTTTTTCGTAAAAATGACTATATATATGAGGTTGGTTTTGGCCAAAGTACATAATAAATTATCCATAATATTATGAGGATGTGATATAAATGGGTTGGACTCATGTCTTCTACTTTAGGTAATGCGACTTATGAGATCAGCATTTAGATCAGCATATTTTAGGGGCCGTTTTGTTTTAAAACATTTTACATAGGTAATCATTACTTGTGAAGACACTTTCATTTGTTTCATGGAATTTACATATGTAAAAGAATCATGCGTAAAAATGGGGTGTAAAAGTGTCCATTTTCATGTAAAATTTTCTTCATGCCTCCCCCCGTCCTTCCCTTCCCCGCCCCCGCCCCCGCCCACCCAACCCTGCAGTAAAATCATTCTAATGCAAGACAGATCCATGGTCTCCATGGGTCGACCAGCCTTTCCCAGCCCATCTATCTTTATTCTATTTAGAGTTTTATTTATTTATGTTTAAGTTGTTTTTATGTTGGATGTTTTAATCTTGACCAATGCAGGACAGACCCATGGTTCCCTTGGGTTGACCAGTCTTTCATTCTCATATATAAATGATGTGATTATGCTACACACCACATAAGGCGCCAAGTTGGGAGGTTGTGGTTAGGAAGGTTCCTGATTATAAGTGGGCCAGAGATCACACTGGTTGGATCATCCCAACACTTTATTTCAGGGCCTTGATCTTTAATTTTTTATCACTGCAGCTTTTTATTTTATTGAATTCAGTTCAGCAGTGGACAATGGTTTTATTAATCTCAAATTGGGCTTATTGCTGATTCATATTGGGGGATTGGTTGGGTGATGGTGGATCAATCATAGATTAGACCATTTGCAATATATATATGTTGTTGTAAACGGATTCTTTTCAGATATTCATCTCTGTATTCTTTTTATTTAAAAAATTAAGCCTTTTTTAACTGTGATATTTTCTGGTAAATGAAACTTCTTTTTACCCTTCCTGATTCTCCCTCGTTGTCAATGTGCGAGTTTCCTAGGAAATTCAATTCCACTGACCTATTGAGTGTGAATAATCTCTTAGGTTCTATACCTTCCAGATTATCTGACTACTCTGAGCTCTGAATGCAAGGTTTCATTACTTCTAGATTATGTGACAGCTTGGGGCTCTGAATTCACATGTTATTTGGTAAATAGAACCATGTTATATGGTTAATAGACTTTCTGGGTTCGTCTAAATGCAATGTTAATGTGGTAGATGGAACATGTGTGCACAGCTGTAAGGGCCTTCCCCTCTCCAATGACCAAATCTCTATACAAAAAGTCTACATGGACAAACTCCCATGGACCACTCCATGGACAAACTCCATGGTTCAAGGGTCACATCATCTAATATTTTAGATGATGTGACCCTTGAACCATGGAGTTTGTCCATGGAGTGGTCCATGGGGTTGTCCATGTAGCATCACTCATCTCTATAATATTCAACACTACCATCCTGATTGTGGTGTTTCATCAGTCTCATATATTTAGCATTTAATTTCTCAACCTTAGAGGAAAATAAATTGATTGCCTGATGACTCTGCATACTTCCTGTAATTATATACTTATTGTGCTCTCAATGGTTGTTAGTTTTGCTGCTGAGTAGAATTTCGTTATGTCTTGCAACCAAGAGATTTTTCATTTTGTTCTTTCATTTTCCACAAGAGATTGCGGGTCAGACTTCTAAGTCATTTTACTTCTATCTTTTTGTTTCTTCTAATAAGTTTGTTCTTCTCTATGTCAGAAAGGAGGCAAGCAGAAGCAGCTCGCATCAGAGAGAAGTATCCTGATAGAATTCCAGTAAGACCTTTTTCATTTTGTTCTTTCATTGTTCCTGTTGCAGCTTATTTGTGTTAGGAACTGTCCTCCATCTGATTGAATTCTTTTGTATTTACTTTGTGCATCGTAGGTGATTGTGGAGAAGGCTGAAAGGAGTGACATACCAGACATTGATAAGAAGAAGTCAGTTGGTTTCTGTCCTTGTTTTTGCTGTGACTTTTCTCTGTCTTTTTGAATTTGCTTTTGTCGTACATCTGATGCATTCATTTGCCTTGTATGTGGTAACCTGTCTTATATTTGATTTTTGTTTATTCTGTCGTACTATGCATGCATTTCTTAGGCTATGTTTGCTTTCAAGAAGTAGGTCTAGAAAGTTGCATTGAATTCTGAATTTCATAGATCTAAGTGAATTGTGGTTTTTCCAACTATGAGTAGTTCTATCATCTATGGTCTTCTGAGCATTTGCAACTCAAGGCTAGGTAATGTACCAGAGCATTGTTCCCCTTTTCAATGTGGTATTGAAGCATCCGTGTCATAGATGTGGCCTTGTTTTGAAGTGCATTTGTTTGCCATAGGTGTCAGACATTCTGCATTTAAACTTAACATGGTAACTGTGGATTACTTTCTTAGTTTGAAAGGTTTTTCTCAAAACTGAGGTTCAATGTTAACAATTTTTTGCATCAGTTGAGAGCTTACATACTAAATGTACCTACGTGTGCTCATATGTAGACCTATTATCAGTGAATCTTGTCCTTGTGGTTGACTTTTAATTAGCTAATATTTAGGTTTGCATAGAGGGTAACCTAGGACAGAGGAGGGGATTGATCGTACTTTTAATTAGCGAATTATTAGATTTTCTTAGAGAGTAATGTAGGACAGAGGAGGGATTGATCATGGATTCAAAACCCAAGCCAGAACTTTTAAGCACTCACATGTCCATTGGAGTGATCACCAATGGAAAATCATAACCCATTATAAGAAACTACCAAATCAATGTAGTGTTGAGAGGATTACATCTATATGTAGAGGACTGGACATTCTCTTCCCTTAATTGTGCTTAAATTGAGATACCCAAACTCTTGACTTGCACTACAAGTAAAACTCTTTTCTAACTATCTTGTAAAGAAAACAAAAATCTTTAGAAAAAGAGCTTAGCCAGAACATGTTTGATTTGGTCACAAAACAACCTATTGAAAGTATTTGATCCAGATTTTGAACCTATTCAGCATGTTTGGCTGTTTCAGTCCAGATGTTGGTCGAGCAGGGATAGTAGTGCAATTTTTTTAAAGAAAAAAATGCCCTTAGGATTAGAAACCTAGGTGCGTATTTGTTTTTTGGGCCCGTCAAATGAAGGGAAGGGAATGTGACCAAAACAAAGTTTAGACAAACATTATGGTTTGTGGGACACAATCATGTGATGTGGTTTCATTATTGAGAAAATTTTGAGCAAGTTAAAAATATACTTATTGATTTAGTGTAGTAATTATGTGAAGGTGTTTATTTTATGCATACACACATGCATATATCAGAAAATTGAGGTCAGAACCATCCACATGGTTCTTATATGTGGTATTATTTGGGCCACCTGTCCCACCTATGATCTAGTTACCCCCCACAGCCTCACTGCCACCATGATTGTCATGGCCTTCGGTTGGCCCCATGAGAGTTCACACCTTACTATATGCAAACTATTCTCACCAGAAGAGAACTCCCTCTCTCTCTATATATATATGTGTGTGTGTGTGTGTGTGTGTGTGTATAGGAAATTATCCTATGCACACCTCGTGCATAGTGCGTACCCCTAGTGTGGCTCACCTGATGGTCCATCCGAGTGGACCAAAGACCCCCACTGCTATAGTACAAAAATACAAATGCCCTCTGGGTTTTGATCCATGCAAATGGACTGGACCATTGTCAGATCACCCATCCGAATGGATTGGACTTGTGGGCCATGATGATAGGGTTAGGGTGATCGGATTGGGCTATTTTTTGTACATAGGAGGGCCGCAACCAGATCTTCAAATCCCCCCGGGTCCCATCCCGAAGTGGGCCAGCATGTGGACCCCATAGCAAGAAGCGGATGGAGCTGTTAATGCATTATATTATATTTAGAAAAAAAAAAAAACTATACTGAACAAAACTTGAAATGTAACACTTTGGTGCTGAATTGACTGAAATGTTTCAGTTTGGAGGTTAACCATTATGTGGTTTTAAACAAAATTGATGACTCAGCTAAGCTGTGAGTCTGTGATTTGTGAAGAGAAACTGCAAGTGCAGTTCAGCAATTGAGCCCCACCTTTCATCAATGCAGCCCCTTTGATAGTCTTTTCATCCCATGATCTAGCACCAGGCCCAATTTTTACTCTCACTGAACCTTCACTCACCATTGGATTGCATTTCAAGAAAGTCTATGGTTAAGATGCCATTAAACTATAAGGCTGTCAAATCAAGGGCTAGGATAATCTGGTGGGGTTGATTTTTTGGATCCCTCTTGTCCATGAGGAGACCTTTCCATCCGCCCTCGTCCCATTGGTACAAGGGCTAGGATAATCTGGTGGGGCTGGTTTTTTGGATCCCTCTTGTCCATGAGGAGACCTTTCAAGTTTCAATCCGCCCTCGTCCCATTGGTACAAGGGCTAGGATAATCTGGTGCGGCTGGTTTTTTGGATCCCTCTTGTCCATGAGGAGACCTTTCAAGTTTCAACCCACCCTCCCATTATAAAAATTGCATCTAAGTGGGCCCCTCGAGCTGGACTGCATAAAAGCTATATGCAGTCTGCTTGTAGGTGAACATATCCCATCCATAAGTGTTCTATTAATGCCTGTGCTGCTAGATGTTGGTGAAATCCTATGATAGGCCCAAACATAAATAAGGACAAGGATATGAGGATTGTGGATACAACTCTGCACTTTTTGGAAATCTAGGAACTGATACGGATATACCTATCATGTCCATGACATGAAGTTTCATAGTTTTCATAGTTTTTATACAAAGTATCCATTTTCTTCTTTAGAACATTTGTAGAAGAATGAAATTATCATTGTTCACACTCCTAACTTTTTCATGTAATGAAGAAGGAAGACTTGATTGGTCTTATGAAACAATTAGGATTATTCTAAAGTTGTACCTTAGCAGTATTAGTACAGTGTTGAGTACCAATACGAGTACCGTGTCCATACGACAAAGATACGATGGGCGTGTACATATAATCCGGATATCATATGGGTGGTTCCCTTTCTTAAGGAGGTGGTTGACCAGTACCTTTTGGCCTTCTTTTGCAATATAAACTCTGTTCTGAATCTATCTTATCCGTGTATACCATTGGTACATGTTGGGTACAATAATTTACAATTAAAACTCAAGTGTTAAGCATGGATACTGCACCCAATTTGAAGTGTCTGAGTAACATTTCATGATCTGCCCAGTATTTGCATCAGTTTCATTATATGCATTTTTCATAACTAGTGAAGTGAGTTCTGAAGGATTGCTGACATTTGGCAATGAATGGCAGATATCTTGTCCCTGCAGATTTGACAGTGGGGCAGTTTGTTTATGTGGTTCGGAAGAGGATCAAGCTGAGTGCCGAGAAGGCTATTTTCATCTTCGTCAAGAACGTTCTCCCACCAACAGGTGAGACTGAAACTTTATTAGTTTTTTTTTATTTTTGAAATTATTTGCTTAACTTTTGATATGGTGGTTGCAGCTGCAATGATGTCTGCGATCTATGAGGAGAACAAGGACGAAGATGGGTTCCTTTACATGACTTACAGTGGTGAGAACACGTTTGGGACTGCTTGAGCCTATCAGAAGCAAAATCATGGCATCAAAAGGTGTATATTCTTAGGAATCTCTGGTTTTCATGCTTCAAAAGACTGGCACTCTGTTATTGTGATTCTCAACTTTCATCTGAAACACATCTAGAATCTGTAAATAGTAGTAATGTTTATGCATTTTGAGTCTGAGTTTATTGGCTTTTTACAGAATCTTTGAAAACCTTGCTAATTGAAACCATTACAAGCACCTTCTCTCCTAGTCTGATATACACTATTATTTACCCAAGCAAATGGCATCTTCATTTGCGCAACCAATCTTCTTAGGAAGGTCTAATGTGAGCTTGAGTCCATCCCGATGGAATCTGTAATGAATGAACTAAATGCCCCATCAAATAACCAGACCCTAAGCTGAACAAACCCTAGCTTAGTGGTGAGGTATAATACTACCATGAGAATGGCACTGGAGGGAGGGAGGCAATTGGCATCTTCATTTGGGTCACTGATCTTCTTAGATGGGTCTAATGAGCTTGAATTAAATGCACCATTAAATAACCAGAGCCCTTAGCTGAACTTGGCCCTTGTGCAGTGGTAAAGGTAAAGTGCTGTGAGAATGACATAGGAGGGAGGGGGATGGTTATGGAAGCTGGACAGCTTTTATTTGCTATTCTGCCTATATGTTGGCTGAGAATGTTTTGTAATGCAGCATCCTTTGTTGCTGGTCCTTCTGCTTTTGGTCCTGTTCTTTGTTGGGAAGGTCTCACATGTTATTGATGAAAAACAAGCCGAGTTTGTTGATGAGGTTTTGTCGATACAACAAAATCCGGTTGCCTACTCTGCACAAGTCAGGTTCCACCTCTGGAGTAGTTTCATTCACTCACTATATAATTTGCTAGATATTTCAAATGTCAATTAGGTCCCACATGTTGGATCGAAATGGTCTGATTTCATCTAATAGCTCTTGGAATCCTTTTTAGTTTTTACATAGAGATGTTTTTGTAGTCCTAAGGTTTCTTTACCAAGTTGCACATGTGAAAGCGCCTTTCCTGCTTCTATGGGCAAACATGGCAAAGCTCATACTGGTTTTTCTGGGTTGTTGAATGATCGGGGTGGTCATCTAGCTTTACAGTTTGATGCGAGTGGTGGCTAGTGGCCATCAAAGCCTTAATGTGTATTTCATTGGGTGAATGATTGGTGATTTTTCCCTAAAGGGAGATCAGTACATCAGCCGTTGTAGTCTCCTGCATTTGATCCTTCTCCCAGGCCCTTTCCATGGTAAATCCATTTGGGAAAAATCTAGTCCATCTGTTGGTATTGGGCATGCCTTTCGAGGGGTGGTGTGCGACCATTAGATTCAACCAGTTTCTTTTTGAGTCTGGGTCGAGTTGGACTTGGTCATAGGGGAGTTGGTTCATGTGGAACTTGACTGCCACACACTAAATGGTTTGAAAATCCTATAATCAGTTTTTTATTGGGCGGGCTGTTGGGAGAGGAAAGGTCTCAGAGAGCTTCTGCAAGCGGCTGGGGATATGGATGAGGATTGAGTAAAGGCCAAAGGGACTCGTAGTGAAGGGGCAGTGGCAGAGTCGATGGTAGAGGGCTAGGAGTGGGATTTGAAGAGCGCGATGGTAGAGAGGGGTGGGCAGTCGTAGGACGACATTTGCCTTCGTTGACTACCTCCCATAGTTTTTATCCGGTGCATGTGAATAGGAGCATTTGTATGTGCCCCTAAGGATTAGTTCTAGACCGTCCAAAATTGAGTGTCCCTCGGGCTCAGGGCCAAAGGCTTTTTGGATGGGAGATACCTTAAGTTATAGAAAAAAAAGGGGATGTGCGTAGGACTCGTGCACTGTAGCTCGATAGGTTGGAGTGGAGTTGGGGTTCGGTTTAGGTAATAGACGCTGCAAGCTGGTTACAAAAAGACGCTGCAAGATCATCTTGATTGATGAAGGTGACAGCAGTCCTCTGTTAAATATCTATCCAAGTGCTTCAAAATAGTGTCACACTCCTTATCACCATCAAAGCTCAAAAATGGTACAGTGTCTAGTAATTTGCTTGTTTAATGTTGGACTAAGTGAGTGTGGCCCACATGACCACATGGGCCTACTTCTTTCTAGAACATTCAATAAAGAATGTTTTTTCCTATGGTCAAAGGATTTTTAAAAACTTGCCTTTACAAGATGCTCAATTTTAGGGAGATATGATTAAAGATTTTGAATAATTGCCCTTCTTGGGAGGATTCTCTCTATAAAAGATAAAGAATGTTTTTCCTATGTTCAAAGGATTTTTAAAAACTTGCCTTTACAAGATGCTCAATTTTAGGGAGACATGATTGGAGATTTTGAATAATTACCTTGTTGGGAGGATTCTCTCTCTATAAAAGAATCTCTTGGATTACTTCCGTACCTATGGTGAATTCTCTGGGCTTCCATCACTTTGTGAGAGAGAAAGAAAAAGGATTCAAGAAAGTTGTAAATTCCTCTTCGAATCCAGCCCTATGTTGGTGTTAAAATCACATAAAGCCATGGAGTTAAGTATAATTTTATTATATTTCAAATTAATAGTTTTATTTGTTCATACCAAATGAGATCTTGGATCTATGAAAATTCTAAAATTTGGTATCAAAGTACAGTTTTGGGTATGATAAATAATTGATTGTATTTTAAAATTTTGGGACTTCTTAGGGTCTCCCGGAAATCAAACCCAAATACACAAGTTGGGTATTTGATAAAAGATGTTCCATTTATTAGATGATACGTCTTAAAAATGAAAATTATAGTGTCTTGTCCAATCCAATCCGAAAGAGATTGAAATGAAACATTTATTTTATGTCCATCGTAAGATTTTCTGATTTACTGTTGTTTGACATTGGACATGAAAGAATATAATAATAATAATAGTTTCTTTTTCTATTAATTATCATTATTATTTTAATAAAAAACAAACAAACAGAGGCACTGTGCTTCGCACAACGGACTGTACAGACCGTGCTCGGGCTGCAAGCATTCAACTGCCCAGGCTGGAGGAGTGGGCCGGGCCAGCCAGGTAGGGCCAATCTGACTTGAGCCCGCCCAGCCTGTTCACGTGAGCCCGGTCAGGGGTCCGGTTGGTCCGCCCGCTGCCGGGTTGGATGGGTCAGGGTCAGGTCTAGGCAATTTCTAGGTCATTAAGGGTTGGGGCTGGCCCACTGATGCTTCCCATTGGTATATTCAGAGATCTAAATCTGACCCAATTCATGTACAAAAACTGACCCCAGATTTATGTACATACTGGAACTTACTGAATCTTTAGTGCGACCTATTGGTTTGGTCATTCTTGACATATCTGTTGTCCCATGAAGATGTAAAAGATAGATCTAAGTATTAATTGAATTCTAGTAACATGAATGGGCCCCTGATTTGATCAAATAAGGGGCCATCAACTGCTCAAGTAAAGATCTAATTAATCTAGGATACCATTGAATTGATCATATTAGAACCGTTAAAGTGGTTCATTAGTATTGTAATATTCTCTGAATGTCACTGATCAAAATTTGTGTTGGCCGTGTTAGCCAAAAATGGATGGCCTAGAATTTATTGTGATTATATTGGACTCATAAAAACTCAAAATTACAATGCATGTTTCTCTTATGGGTTCTCTAAAATTGTGATCAACATCAGTGTTCGTATTGATTAGATCTTTAATATGAACACTTCGGATCAGCTACGAGGTCTCTCTAAAATTTTTGGATGTTTCTTTAATTGTTAAATTAAATTATTAAAATTTGACAAATTTGGATTTATCAAATATTATAGTTGTTTATTGTGTAATCGTTACTCATTTGGTGTAATCAAGGTTTTCTCCAAATCAATTTGTCATGTTTTTTTTAACAATCAAATGATGCATGAAGTGTTATCATATGTATCAATTGGAAATCATTAACTTATTAGCCGCCAAAGCAACCTAATTCTGAAAAATGTATAATTTCTTGAATTGAGTTTAAGGAATCACTTCTAATTTGAGTGATTATGACAACACTTAAGGTTACCATTTTATCTATGGAGGTTCACCCAAAGGTGAGATCATCTGAACAGCTCAAAACCGGAATTTAACATGTTTCTGAAAATGATATAAAATTTTGATTGATTTACACCAAAAGGTGTGATCTTCTTAATTTATGTCACATTTGTTAACATGGTCAAATTAATTATGTAAGACAATAATTCACATGTTGTTTATCCACCCAAATGTAGATTTACATAGACGTACCATTGCTTTATTCTAGTTGTAGAATTAAAACTCAAAGTGAGATTTTTACATATAATTATTTATTGTTTCTTTTAGTAACCAAATCTTTGGCTACACTTTTCACTTTAGGGACCATACTCACTTTGGATGGTTCCAATTTCGTTGAATGGATGGATGCTATAATGATTGCTATAACATTTTTGGACTTAGAAATTGCCTTCCACGAACCTATGCCCATGCCCAGGAAACCTACAAAAAATACTAAACCAAACCAAACCAAACCAAGCCTTTTCCCACTAGGTGGGGTCGGCTATATGGATCTGACGACGCCAATCAAATCTGTTTAGGGCCATGTCCTCCGTTAGATCCATGTAGGCAAGATCATGTTTAATAGTTTCTTTTCAACTTCTCTTGGGTCTCCCTCTCCCTCTCCTACTCTTGGCAAACTCCATGCTTTCACACCTTTTAACAGGTGCCTCTGTTGGACGCCTTCTAACATGGCCGAACCATCTCAGTCGATTTTCTCTCATTTTATCTCCAATCGGTGCTATTCCTACTATGCCCCTAATTTCCTCATTCCTAATCCTATCTCTCCTTGTGATCCCGCACATCCATCTTAGCATTCTCATCTCCGCAACTTCCATCTTCTTGACATGATTATGCTTTACTGCCCAACACTCTGATCCATATAACAACGCTGGCCGTACCGCCACCTTATAATACTTTCCTTTAACCTTGAGGGGGACTTTCCGATCACACAAGACCCCCGAAGCACTCCTCCATTTGGTCCACCCGGCTTGAATCCTGTGACTTACATCAGTATCAATCCCTCCATCCTGTTGCACCATAGATCCAAGGTACCTAAAGTTTTCTTTTTCTACTATCTTTTTTGTGCCCAAACTTACTTCTATGTTACCAGGTGTCCTACTTTGACTAAACTTGCATTCCATATATTCCGTTTTGCATCGACTTAGCCTAAACCCTTTTGTCTCTAATGTTTTCCGCCACAATTCAAGTTTAGCATTCACTCCTTCTCTCGTCTCATCCACTAAAACAATGTCATCTGCAAATAACATACACCACGGCACCTCATCCTGGATATGTCTTGTAATCTCATCCATAACTAGGGCAAACAAGTACGGGCTTAACGCTGAGCCTTGGTGTAGACCAATCGTGATAGGAAACTCCTTAGTTTCGCCGCCAGTCGTCCTTATAGATGTCACGACTCTATCATACATATCCTTTATCGCCTCAATATAAGCGACACAAACTCTTTTCTTTTCCAAAACTTTCCAAAGAATCTCCCTAGGAACCCGGTCATAAGCCTTCTCCAAGTCAATGAACACCATATGTAAATCTCTCTTACCTTCTCTATACTGTTCCATTAACCTCCTCAGGAGAAAGATAGCCTCCATGGTTGATCTCCCAGGCATGAAACCAAATTGATTCTCTGAAATATTTGTTGTTCTTCTTAGTCTTCTCTCAATAACCCTCTCCCATAATTTCATCGTATGGCTCATCAATTTAATCCCGCGGTAGTTCGCACAGTTCTAAATATCTCCTTTGTTCTTGTATATGGGTATAAGAATACTTTTCCTCCATGCATTAGGCATCTTCTTGCTCTTTAGCACTACATTAAAAAGCTTTGTCAACCAACTAATACCATCCTCCCCCAAGCACCTCCATACCTCAATAGGGATACCATCTGGCCCAACCGCTTTCCCATTCTTCATTCTTTTCAATACTTCTTTAACTTCTTCCCTACTGATTCTCCTATAGAACATATGATTCGCTTCTTCTCTAGAAATGGCAAAGTGGGAGTAATACTATTGCTGAACAAAGGATAGTCTATAAAAATGGATAAAGGCAAATAAACTGGGAGTAAGAATTATCTTAAATTCTATGTTCCGTACGATCAGAGGACCATAGGAATAAAAGATAATGCTAAGGACCTCTTAAATACGGTGAAAAAGTAATTTATGATAACAGATAATTAGTCACTAGGTGCTTTGTTGATAAGCCGCCTTTCGAGTATGAAATATGATGGAACCTTGGGAGTAAGAGAACAAATCCTTACAATGGCCCACATAGTGTCATTCTTTAGGCCATATGTGCGTCATGGTAAAGATGTTTTCTATATTCCCAAGTTCCATCATATTTCATACTCAAAATGCAGCTTATCAATGAAGCACCTATGGACTTATTTGTTATCGTAAATTTCTTTTTCACCGTATCCAAGAGGTCCTTAACATTATTTTTATTCCTATGGACCCTCATATAGTATGGGAAATAGAATTTAAGACAATTTTTACTCCCACTTTGTTTGCCTTTATCCATTTTCATAGACTATCTTTTGTTTGACTTTCTAAGGCATTAGTTCGTCAAAGGCAATTTCTAAGTCCAAAAATGTTATAGCAATCATTATAGCATCCAACCATTCAACGAAACTGAAACTATCCAAAGTGGGTATGGTTCCTAAGGTGGACAGTGCGGCCAACACTGAAAGAAGTAATAAATAATTATATGTGAAAATTCTGCTTTGGGTTTTAATTCTGCAACTAGAATAAAATAATGGGTATATCATTGTAAATCTACGTTTGGGTGGATAAATAACATATAAATTATTGCCTTGTGACATAAATTAAGAAGATCAAACCTTTGGGTGCAAATCGGTCAAAATTTTATATCATATTCATAAACATGTCAAATCCCGATTTCGAGCCGTTCGAATGATCTTACCTTTGGGTGGAACCTCCATTAATAAAATCGCAACCTAAGTGTTGTCATAATCACTCATATTAGAAGTGATTCCTTAAACTAAATTCAAGAAATTATACATTTTTCATAATTAGGTCGCTTTGGCAGCTAATAAGTTAATCAAAAGCTAATTTCCAATTGATACATATGATAACACTTAATGCATCATTTGATTGTCAAATAAAACATGACAAACTGATTTGGAGAAAACCTTGATTACACCAAATGAGTATAATAAGAATTTCATTTGACATTCAAAAGGCTATTTCCATTATGATCCAATAGTTTGAGTTTATAATGGTCAAAATATCCTTAATATGGTCATTTACATAAACCAAACATATTTAATGGATCCATAAACTATTATTATTTTGCTAAAGAAATAACATTATATGCAAGTAACGATTACACAATAAATAACTATAATATTTGATAAATCCAAATATATCAAATTTAATATGGAAACAGATTTTAATAATTTAATTTAACAATTAAAGAAATCTGCTAAAATTCTAGAGAGACCTTATAGCTGATCCTAACTGTTCAGATTAAAGACCTAATCAATACGAACCCATAAGAGAAAAAACCAATGTAATATCGAGTCTGTATTAGACTCATATGATCACAATAAATTCTGGACCATCCACTTTTGGCTAACACGATCAACACAAATCTTGATAAGTGACATCCAGAGAATATTACAACATTGATGAACCACTAATTAGATATCAATTCAATGGTATTTATGACTAATTAGATCTTTACTTGATCGATTGATACCCCCTGATTTGATCAAATTAGGGACCCATTCATGTTACTAGAATTCAATTGATACTTAGATCTATCTTTTACTTCTTGATTGGGACCACAGATATGTCAAGAATGACCGAACCGACAGGTCACACTGAAGATTCAGTAAGTTTCGGTATGTACAGAAATCTGGTTCAGGGGACATAGCAGAACTGGTTAGTGGGCCCATAATGGGTTTGACCTACCGCTAATGACCCAAAAGTTACCCAGACTAGCCCCCGACCTTATTCAACCCGGCAGTGGGTGGACTAGATCATGTTGATTGGCCTGAACCCAGACCCGGCCCAGGCGGACAAGATGGGTGGGGTCAAGAGGGGTTGGCCCGACTGGCTGTCTCGGCCCTCTTGTCCCGCTTGGGCTAGGGTTGCAAACAGGTATTCGATTCTCCGATTACCTGGAAGTTCCGACCTGCAAAAAAACCGGGTTTAGAACCTATTTTAGATTTCTATTTATAAAAGGGTCAATGTTCGGAATTCAATTTAGGTTCCGATTGATAAACAGGTCTGGTTCCGGGCCCATATAGGTTCCGACCTGTGGACATGGGACTCGGCATATGAGTCTTTGGACTTGATGCACTGTTATAAGTTGAATGATATGCTTGTTTTAAGAAAAAAAAAAGAAGAATAAAGGGAAATTAGATTTGACTTTGGAACTAGATTTCAATGCTTTAGGTAGACTCAGTTCCGGACCGGATCCCGATTTTCTTATTAGAACCGAGTTTGGAACCAACAAAGCAGGTTCCGAGTCAAAATCGGATTCGGATTCGAAACCGAAATAGTTATTTAGAAACGGGTCCGGATCTGGGTCCAGGTCCACCATGTTTTTGATCCGGAACCATCCTGTTTACAATCCAAGCTTGGGCGTGTTGCAGACTTGTAGCTGATGCACTGTATCGTGCGCTGGACAGAGCACAATATGACGCACTGTACAGTCCGTTATGCACAATGCCTTTGTTTGTTTGTATTTTTTTTTAATAATAATGACAATTAATAAAATCAACTATGCCCAAAGTCCAACACCAACAAATCCACGGAGGTTCTCCTCTTTGTAATTTCTTAAAAAAGGGATTTTTACGATGAACTTAAAATAAATCTTTCAATCCCAATCTCTTTCGGATTGAATTGGGCAGTATAATCTTCGTTTATGAGGTATATCATCTAATAAATAAACTTCTCTGGGTATTTGGGTTTGATTCCGGGAGAACCCCCACCAAAATTTCAAAGTATAATATATAAAATATAATTGATTATTTATTATACCCAAAATTGTGCTATGATACCAAATGTTAGAATTCTCATAAATCCAAGATCTCATTAGGTATAAAAAAATAATACTATTAATCTGAAATATAGTAAAATCATACCTGACAGAATGGCCTTCTGACAGAGGGCTGGATTTGAAGAGGAATTTACAAACTTTTTGCCTTTCTCTCTTGCCAAGTGTGGAAGCCCAGGGAATTAAGAATTCACCTTAGATAAAAAAGTAACCAAAGAAATTCTTTTATAGAGAGAATCCTCCCATTAAGGCAATTAATCAAAATCTTTCCAATCATATCACCCTATTTGAGCACATTGTAAAGGCAAGTTCTTAAAAATCCTTTGACCACATAAAAATATGCTTTATTGGATGTTCTAGAAAGAAGTGGGTCCCATGTGGTCGATGGTCAGCTCCACCGGTTTCTAGTTCGACTGATTTTTATGAGGTATTGAAATTCTGGGAAGAACTTAATTTAAGGGCCCACTCGATCAGATCCCTCAGTTCTGGACCATTCATCTTAAATATCAGAGTCTATAACTGCTTATGGATTCTGTTTTTGCTTTATCTCATCTGGAGAGGACCATCTGACTGTGCTGGCTCTGATCATGTGAAAGTGTAAATTCACTGGGCTGGCTCCGATCATGTGAAAGTGTAAATTCAGTTTTTCCCCATCTGTAAATGCTCAGAGATTCCTGTAAAATATTTTTTTTTTTGCTATAAGAGGGTTTCCAATCCTTTAGGCTGGATTAATCCCTCCGAGCCAATAGAGAAACCAGGTGGTGCAAACTGTGATCTTAGGCCAACTGAAGTACCACTAAAGTTGACTTACTATCAACAATACTATGAATACTATGATCCTGTCACCCATCATCCCGGCCCAACAATCTAAACTCTAAAGTCTAAACCCTTTTCATGACCATCTCACGATCCATCTTTTAACCCACCCATTATATCTCAAAGTGACCCATTTATGATCCATCCACCCGTGACCTTTATCAAAGCTCTCCATGATCATCACACACACAATGGGAAATGCTTTCCACCCTCATTGGTCTGAATCCTGTCAAATGTGAAAAATCTTGATGGCCCTTCAACCTTCGCCCTACAATTTTGCCCTAAATTTTCTTACTTTAACCCTTTTCCAACCCCTTTACATTCACAAGTAAACAATAAAATTGGTAAAAATTATTCTACAAGTGTCTTTGGGCGATGCTTGTATTTCATAGTACCATAAATCTCCTTTCTTTACTGCCATGAAAAAGCAATTCCTAACCTCTCATAGGAATTGGTTTTCGGCAATATTCAAGAAAAAATAATTCAGTGTTTTTATCTTTGCAAGCGAAAAAGCAATGCATCAAATGGTAAAAAATGGAAGCGATGAATAGAATGCCTTTTCTTTCTGCAAATTAAGGAACCCTCAGTGCAAATGTGCACATTGTCAGTTAGTTTGCATGGATTGAACTCCTGAGATATAAAGGCAAAATGAGCACCAATAGAAGATTATTATATGGAGATGTAGTTGAAACCCTAAATTTTCTAAGATTTTGATTTACTAGGTTAATGGTTGCGTATTCATTTTCCATCTCTAATTTATTTTCCTGTAGGGCTGTAAGCGGTCGGCGGTCGGTTTTACGACATATGACACCCGGGCTGAAACTTTCGATTTTACAGTTTTTCAATAACCAAAACCGACCAAAGTACATATACTGGACAATGAAAACTGACATTTCGGTTCGGTCGGTCTTTTGTTAATGGGCTAGACCTAATTTGTGCTCTCTTTTAATAACTGACAATAGTGTCAAGTACAAAATAATTTGTTCTCTCTCTCACACAGTGAGAATGTACTTATATATGTATGTGCATATTCCTTTTTGGCTTGTGACCTGGGCACATTATGTTATGTTGGTGATTGTAATGTGCACATGCAGATAAACATTTTTTAAATGAAAAAAAAGAAAAAGACTTTTCAGCCATTTCACTTTGATTGATAATTAGCAGTTGGAATCTGTATAAATATTCTATTTTATTAGAGCCTTTGAACTTGAAGTCAGCCGTCAGCCAGCAATATCTCGATCATAGACTCATAGTGCCTAGCTCGGAAATCTAATGCATCTAAATACTTTGTTCGGTCGGTTCGGTTTTAACCGAACATTTTCTACATAATTAAAAAAATCTACCATTGAAAAAAAAAACTTAGAAATTAAAACTGCTCGGTCGGTTTTGTTTTTAAAAAAATTTATAAACCGGCCAAACGGTCAGTTCGGCAGGGCGGTTCGGTTTTCACGGTTAATTTTGACAGCCCTATTTTCCTGTCCAAAGAGTGATTATCTAACTGTTTTATCCATGTTCACTTTTGTTTCTTCAATTTCTAACCACTTTTAGAAATAAATTTCTTGAAGTTCTTAGGAATTCAATTCCATGAAAACAATCGGACCCTTATTATTAAGAAACACAAACAAATAATGTATAGAAAAGTTGTAAAAATTAAGAAAACTAAGAAAGCATTAAATACCATATAATAATGGCTTAAACTATAAAGATTTTAGGTAAAGAATAAGACAATATTGTAAGATTATCACTAGTTTTTACTTGTAATGATATCTTTAAAACCTTAAAACAAATCCTAAATTTATCAAGTTCTCCACATTGTCGTCAAAAAATTGCGAGATAATCTTCAAAATACTAATAATATTTATAAGACAACATGGTAAGTTCCATCACTCAAAAGGTCATACCACTTAATATGGAAATAAAGGAATTGAGAATGGTTTATGATTTATTGAAAAAAACAATAAAGTAAAATTGGCCCTGCCAATTTTCCATCCTTACCTTGGTATGCTTCACATAGCACTATGCAGTTGCTAATCAAATAAGAATGGTTGATTCATTGTACATCCTTTGTGAAAATTAGGAACAGTGAATTTCTCATTTAGAGGTTCCCTTCTGACACTTGGACTTGACCCATTTCATGCCCATTAGAGTTCCATTCTTAACCTTATTTGCTCCAGCTGCAGCAGTGGCCTTGGCCTTGTCCAAGGTCAATGAAGCAGCAGCTTTCACATCTCCCTTCTTCTTGTTGCCTCCCTTCTCTTTTGCCTTTGCTTTGTTATCCTCTTCTGGGTCTTCAGTCGTGCCCCATTGGTCGGCCCAGCTCGGTGCATTCTCACTTACTGTAGCCATAGATGATCTTTACCTAGCAAAACCATTCATCCACCAATCACAGGTATAAAAATCTGGTCCAAGGGGGATCCTGAATCCATAATATTCAAATTAAATGGAGTTTACTAACTTTTGAAAATCTGAAAAACCAATTTCAATGTGCACTGAGATTCTAAAAATGTGTTTAATGCTAGATCAGGATGCCAACTATTGACTGGATTGTTACTGGTTGGATGTCCAGAGTCCACATATAAAATCACTCTTGATGAACCTGATTTGATTAGAAGGTGTTGTCTGATCCAAATTTTAATACATTCGGTTGAACTTTGACTTGAGTGTCAACTGAGTCAATTCTAACCTAACCTTAGGTGGGTTCCATCGAGAATGTGTCCAGGCCCAAAGCTCAGGACGGCCCACCCAGAAAATGTGAACACATATGAGAGATGGAAGGCTGTAAAGTTATTGGCCCATATAGAGAGCAATTCCTCACACCAGCATTCTAAGCCAACCTCAACTTTGAGTCGTAATTCACGGTTCGGCTTGACATCCAATCTAGTCAGGTTCGAGTTGAGTCCATACTTGCCAAGTCAAAATGCCTTATTATTTATATGACATGCAAGTGGGACTCATCTGATGAATTCTCTAGTTCTTACATTTTCCATACTTAAAACCTTGAAATTTACCCTCGTTGTGAGGGAAGGGAATACAGCATGGGTCCACTTGGATGCACTCCTATCATAAGAGATAGAATAGATAGAAAGGTTTCTATATGGATAAGTATCAAGAGAAACATCAGCACCATCAGATATTCCCATCCCTTGATTTAAGGGCCAAAAAAAATATATATATATATATGTTTTTTTAAAGATTAATTTAAAGATTCATTCCAATGTTTAATGAACATACAACTGTGAAAATCATAGGAGGATAAAAGGGTGGAAGAAGCTACACTGGTCAAAGGTGTGCCCAAGTGGGCTCATGAGCTGGTGGATTGTACAAGCAATCCGCTCTCGTAGGATAAAAAAAAAATTTCTCCTATTGGTTGGAAGTACTTCTAATTGGAATTTGAGTTGTTGAGAATTCCAAATGCAACCCAGTTTTTCTCAATCCATATTGCTATTATACAAAATGTAATAGGGTTTACCAACCCATTATTCAGCAATGGTAAGGCACTGGTGCCAATCCATCAAGACTAGGGTTCCAAGCGTGGTAATGGAATAAGAAATTTGCTGGTGAGGCAAGTTAGGAACAATAACTAAACAGTGCATGTGATATACTTTAAACCATTGTTGAACCGGTATTATTCCCTTAGTTTAATGACTGAAGGGCCAAAGATTTCTACGCAATGCTTTTCTGCCCAAGGGAAAAGAAGATAGATGATGAAAGGATTAAAGGTGATGATAGAAGGGTGTTAACCTAAATGGATTAACATGCATAAATTGGATCTAACATATAATGACAGATCTGAATAACACAACTTAAATCTGAATGTATACCTATACCTGTCGATCTTGCAGCTTCCTCCTCAACTTCTACTTTCTTTCTGTATATGAAATCCTATGTGATATTGATGGGACAATCAGATATTGGTGAAGTGAAGTATTGTAACCTGTAAAAACTTTATATAGAATTTATTAAATAATCTCCTTCCCATCATGGAGTCTATGAAATTTAGAATCTTAAAAAAGGCAGGCAACCGAACCCCGTATTAAGTTGGTCACTTTCTTAGAATACCAAAGATACTCCAATAGGAGTCTTAGAATGGAAGACGTAAAGGGCTGGCAGCAACAAAATACTCTCATCAATTTCCTAAGAAACCGAACCCCGTACTCACCGGCCGATATTGAGAGCCATGATCCAAATTGCTTACAATAATAGGCTCTTGTACTGCATTGGACGAACTTCTACTCAACACAGAATTATTTTATCAGGTGCAGGCCTAATGTTGATTGGTTTGATCATGGTGTAAAGCACATGATGAACTCAAACCGAATTGAGCAATATTTTGGAGTCAAGAGGAAGGATTTAAGGGGAAGAAACACAAATGGTCCTTGGAATCCTCCTTGAAACAAGCGCTGCACAAACGATCCCTCCTTGAAAGGCTACTTAAGATATTCACTAGATTGTCAATTGCCAGATCTAAAGCTGTGAAAATGACCCATGGACGGATAGATCAAGAAAAGTTATCACTTATCAATGATTACTTCAAAGTTTAAGTGGTCGATGGATAATCCAAGAAGCCTCTCTGTATCTATCCAGGGTGGCCAATGAATCCCAAATACATGCCTAGTGTCCTATGAAACAGCCCACATTAGTCGTGCTGCAAAAGATGCAGAGTATCCCGATAAAACGAAAGCAAATGTGACACACATAGCCATAAATTGATTAGTTGAACGAGTAATGAATTTCATTTGGCAGATAATTGCTACTACATACAATGGATCCATCCATTAAGGACGCATCAGTTGAAGGGTTCCTTTAAGGACCCTGTTTTGCTGGGAGTTGATATTCTATTTCAGGTAGTCTTATGCAGTATTAAGATTATCTATACACAGATTAGGCATTTACAAGGAGACCAGCGATTAAAAACATGTCTTCATGACCCCATATGATAAAAAAACCTTGAAAGAGAAATAAAATGAAAAAAAGAAAAAAAGAGAGAAGACAACCATGTATTGTTCTTGTGCAATCACCTATTTGTTAGCATGTCAGATGTTCCATAGAGAAGATCCAAAGAAATAAATGAAGTGCTTGATTATTCAACATTAATGGCTAGATCCACATTATGGATCCAGAGGGTGATTCTTTTCAAAATAGAAATCATCATGGATAGAGAATCATCACTCAGAGAAGCATAAATATATACACAAACCTTAAAATGAGCAGATCATACATAAGTTTCTAAACTTCTTTGAGAGAGATACCTTAGAATGAAAGAATGGAGTTCACTGAGAGAGAGATACCTTAGAATGAAAGAATGGAGAGAGAGATCTCGAGTACTGGTGGATGGCTGGATAGTTTGGTGACTCCTCTTGCATTTAGCTTATTTAGTTAAGAGGTTTATATTTGATTGGTGGTATTATTATATGATAACTTCTAGTTGGCTAGTCAGAGATCATGGCAAAAGTAGAAAAAGTTAAAGGATGACAGATAATATATACGGAGCAAAGTTAAAGGTGTGCCTCAGATTTTGACGGTTTGCCTTAATTCAATGGGCCTGTTCTTATGGAGCTGGTGCTAAATTCCTATCCTGTAATTACAATGGAGTAGACTGTGAGTAAATGGCATGCTGGCAGCCAACACATTATAGTTGAGTGGTGTTTACATCTATGTATGACACACATGCCCATGGATTGAATAGATTTTTACTGTTGATAGTGTTAGACTCGGCCAGTGGGCCAATCTAGTAAAATCATAAAAAAAAATAAAAAAAACGGCATGCTGCCAAGCGTAGCTCTATGGCAATCTGCCGGAAATCAAATTGGACAAATCAATTTTTGGAATTAGCTGGATAATGGTTAAATATAAGATAAGATTTAAATACAATTTCCTGCCTTTTCTTGAGTCCGAATCCCCTATTTCGTTGAAATAGGAAGATACTATTTTATCCAATCCACAATCGCAAGTAAAATATCTTTTGATTTTTGCATTCCAAAAAAAGAAATTGAGAGGGTGCATAAGCTGGTATAAGATTTTACACAGTTGGCGAGTTGGCGATTGTGGATTGCATACTCTTGTTATAGTATCAATCACTAATTAGTTAACCCCATCTTACCTTGAATGAGCAAGATTTTCTCAAAAATGACAATAACGCCCTTAAAGCTCTTCCTTGCTTTTGTCCTATTATGTTTATGGTCGGAATGAGACCCTCTAGAATATCACCAATCCTATTTAATGGCTGTAAAATGGATGGTAAGCAAAGTTTCTAATATAATTATTCATTTAATGAATTTTAACACATAGCTAGCAAAATCCAATAGTCCTTTTTTTTTTGTTCGAGTAATTCTTAAATATATCTTGCATACCTTAGGCTAGTGGGCGTATAACCTCTGCCAACTATTGCAGTTTCCCAAACAGGGCCCAACTTTACAGCTTCAACTGATGATGACCCCTGTGGTGCTGGTGGGGGAAAGAGGTGGGGATGAGGAGGGGCAAAGAATTTCTTCTTTTCTTTTTTAAAGAGGATGAATTTTAGGCATCTAGATATGGCAGTTTAACTTCTTGCTAACCCTTCTCAAATTCTTTGCTCTTTATAAAAAAGAGTGAATTTGAGGAAATAGAAGGGAATTCTTGTCTTGCTCTTTTTTCAAAAGGATTTACATGAAACAAACTTCTCATATGCTTGAAAGAAAGTTTTACTATTATTCTCCACACAGTAGGCATCCTATGTCTCAATGTTTCTTTCAAGTAGATTTTTTTATAAGCCTTACAAGTAGAGTTTCATGAGGCTTTTGAGTGGGGCCACTTAAGGAAAATGAGAATGGGCCTGGAATGAGGATCTTTCAAAGTTGATCTCCTGAGTGGAGCCCATAGAAATAATCTAAATCTTATAAAAGAAAATATGACCTATTCTCTCTAAGAAATCCAACTCAATATGATCTCGGACTAATGTTTAATTGGTTTATATGAAATATCTGAATAGTTTATAATACTTTATCTGAGGTTTTTTTTTTTTTTGATAAAGGTTTATCTGAGTGTTTTAAAAATAATTCCTGTAAAGATTGGTCATTTGAGTGGAATTTGATGGGACTATACACTATATGGGAAGACCATTTTTTCAATGATATAGATGATTCAAAAGTGGGCCAACTTATGGAACTCTTCTAGTACTCATTGTTTTTTCTCTCTTTTTTCCATTTTTTTCTATGTAAATAACATTGGGTACCTGGAAATCATTAGTACGCCACAGAAGAAGTGCTCCCCTTATCTATGAGAAATTTCACTCAAATATTGTTGGAAAATTTGGGTCATCTTTGAGCCAAAATCTATGTGGGACCCACTTAACTTTTTAGGTGGGAATAAATGGGAATGTAATCTACTCCATGAGTAGATTAAAGACATGTATTGGGTTGCTCTAATCCATGGTTTAAAATCTCGGTATCGGTCGCGGTATCGGCCGGGCCAAAAAACCGATACGTCGCGGATATCGTCTCGGATATCGGTTCGTCGCGGTCGTCGCGGTGTGAATTTTTTTTTAATCCAAAAAAATCAGCAAAAATATCCAAAAAATCCAGAATATTAGAAAATGTTGGAAAACAATATTTTTTTTCCATTAGTAACAACAATAAATCAAAATCTCGGTCACCTTAAGTTATGAGTCTTGTTTGTGTCGCTGTTCGCTTTATTCTCCAGTATTTTATATAATGTAACCATTATTAAAGTTCATGATCAATAAGATGAAATATCATAAATTTGATATAATGCAACCACAATTTTTAGTAAAAATTCATACTTTTTTTGTTCCAAAAGTATATATCTATTTTAAACTAACACATTATCAATGCATTTGAACACTAATGTTAAAAAATGTAATTGATTTCAAGAAAAGCCCTAAATTTTGGAAATAGAAAAATTTAGATCTACACTTTAAAATACTAGATCTAGGGAAAAATAAGTGAGTAACATCGAATCTAACTCAATATAAAGCCTTTTGGTTCATGAATTAGCGTATTACACAATCTTTACTACTATATCATTCCAAACATAATAAAATATGTTTAATATCATATCTAGCAGTTTATGATAATAATAGACATCCAAGCACAAAAAAAAGAAAGACAATTAGCAAAAGGGTCATAGCTATCATGGGCAAGTAGATCATTTTGTCTTCTTGAATTTTGATTGCCACTTATCTAATACATGCGTTTCGCAGAGGGGGGTCCGGGGGTATCCCCCGGCGGGGGTCGAGCTGATATTTTCAAAATATCGGCCGAGATATCATCACGGCCGATATTTTGAAAATATCGGCCGATATCTCTCGATATTTTGGAGATATATTACCCGGTATCGTCGATACCGATATCTCAGCGAGATATCGGTTCGGTGTCGGCCGATACCAGTTCGTATCGGCCGATACGAACCGGTATCGGCCGGTTTTTTAAATCATGCTCTAATCCATTAAGGAGTAAATGAGAAATTACCTCCTAAACACCACTACTTGAACGTACATGTTAAACATGAAAACAAAAGGAAGTAATGAACTTGCTTTCCACATTGCTTGAGAGCAAAATATTTCTTTGGTATAAATATGTTTACCTTAGTGGTATAAGATGAGCCCCAAGGGGCATCCCACTTTTGTGGTGGAGGGAGGACGTAGACCTATGTTGGGTCACCACCACACACGCGATTGCGCGCGCCCCGAGTCGGGCCGGGCCTGGGCCTAGGCTTCACGTGCGGGTCAGGCCTGGCTCGGCCCACTACCCATTATCATTTTTTTGGAGAAATTTTTATTAAATAAAATTTTCTTTTTGCAGTAAATGGGGTGTGTCCAAGAGGTGTGTGTCCTTTCATTTGTGAAAGGGTGTGTCCAAGAAAGAGAAGCATCTGTTCACTGAACAGTTGCTGTTCTGAACAGATGCAACCCCTTTGAAAGAGTCCCTGAAGCAGTCTATTTAAGCATCTTGTCCCATACGTTTTTTGTCATTCAATTCAATTGCATTTTTTGCTCAATTCGAGTCTGAGTCTGAGTAAAGAAGAGAGAGTCCTGTTGCACTTCTGGTTCGACTGACACACAGTTTGCAGTGCTGCTACCATGTGTATTCGATCATTGTATCTTGGGAGACAGACGCCACTGAAGCCAGTTAGCACCGTTGCGGGGGCGAATTTTGTCTTAAGGATATAGTGTCTAACATTAGCCTTGATCAACAATCTTCTGAGAACTCCTGAGTCTCCTGACTTCAACAATAGAGAACTGTTTTCCTGCCTTTAATCTGTAAGTGGATTTCATTTATATATATTCTGTAATTATGGTTTTGCTGTTGTAATACAAACTGTTTCCCAATTACTGAAATACTTCTGAATGTACTCAGCACTAACAATCGTAAGACAAAAAGAACCTTCTGTATTTCTGAGTACACCCGGTTATCAGATTTAATTCAGTATTTCTGGTTTCGGTTTCTGTCAGTTTTACTACTGGTTTCCACTTCTTCTTTTTCTGAAACTAGTATTGTAAAATCGAGTATCTCTCTTTATTTACAAGAAGCAGAACTGTAGTTTGTTCTGTAATTTTTTTGTAAGTAACCATTTACTCTGAGTTACTCTTTACAGTACTATTAATTCTGCAGAATTCTTTGTGCTGTATTTTTAAGTGATTTCTGTTCTGTCAAACAGTAATGGGTATTGAGAAGAATACTCCAGTCAGTACCCCTGGCCCTGTTTTGGTGAACCATGGGGAGAAACCTGAGAAGTTCAATGGTACTGAGTTTAAGAGATGGCAACAGAAAATGTTGTTTTATCTCACTACCTTGAACTTGGCTAGGTTCCTCCATGAAGAAGCTCCTGCTTTAATAGAAGGTGAGACAGACAAGCAAGTTGTTGCTGCTGTAGAAGCCTGGAAGCATGCTGACTTCCTCTGTCGAAATTATATTCTCAATGGACTAGACAACACATTATATAATGTGTATTATTCATTGAAGACTGCTAAGGAATTGTGGGATTTTCTTGATAAAAAGTACAAGACTGAAAATGCTGTAATAAAGAAATTTGTTGTTGGCAGATTCCTTGACTACAAGATGATCGGTTCCAAGGCTGTAATCAATCAAGTTCAGGAACTTCAAGTAATTCTCCATGAAATTCATGCAGAAGGAATGTTTCTTAGTGAATCTTTCCAAATGACAGCAATCATTGAAAAATTGCCACCACTTTGGAAGGATTTTAAAAACTACCTCAAGCATAAGCGAAAGGAGATGAAACTTGAAGACATGATTGTCAGATTGAGGATAGAGGAAGACAATCGTGCATCTGAAAAGAAAGCAGGACAAACCTTCACTGAAGCTAAGGCAAATGTGGCGGAACATGGGCAGAGTCCCAAGAAGAGGAAGAACCCTTCCAACGGTCCAAAACAAGGTCCTAAGGACAACAAGAAGTTCAAAGGGAACTGCTATGTGTGCGACACTGGGGCCACTCGACATATATGCTCTATCAAAGAGATGTTCTCCACTTATGATGCTTCAAACGGAGCACAACTCTTCATGGGTAACTCTACATCTTCTAAGGTTGAAGGCCAAGGACAAGTGGTATTGAAAATGACTTCTAGAAAAGAACTCATCCTCAACCATGTGCTGCACGTACTTGATATTCGTAAGAATATGATATCAGGCTCATGAGTAAGAAAGGTTTCAAAATTGTATTTAAGTCGAATAAGTTTGTACTCACTAAGTCTAGGATGTACGTGGGAAAAGGGTATATGAGCGATGGGCTCTTTGTAAGGTCCGTGACCATATTGGGTCAGTTGGGCCCAAAACCCGGCCCGTTGACCCATTTATTATTAATTATTTTATTTAATTATATTTTATAAATTTAAGTGGGTTTAGATCTTGAGCGAGTTTCTTTTAGCATTAGATTAGTATCTGCGAAGTTTCGTTCGATTCAGAGTTCGTTTGATCTTAGCAGGGGGTAGTTTGCAATTTAAGGAAAATTGAGTGTTTTTTCAAAATATTCCAAACACCGTGATTTTTGTGTTCGTTGGAAAGGTCTCGTTATGCTGATCATTTCTGTCTCTTGACTCGTCGCGATCCGACGATCAGAAACCTTTCAAGTGGTCCATTCTTTCACCCGACCCACTTAAGGATCAAATTAGTCTTTTCCTCACTCTTTTCTTCTTAAACAAGTATAACCCTAATTTCGTTCATTACCTCTGCAACTGAACGAAGAACAACCGCAACCTTTTCTTCTCCCTCTTCCTTTCTCAAGCCAGAACTCCGCCCTAGAAGATCCAACTTGAAGATCCGATCCGCTAATACTCATTCTATCGATCCCCTCTTTCTTCCGGTATCAATTTGGTAAGACTTCTCACAAATCTCATATTTTCACTTTATCATTTCTTTGGTTAGATTAGGTCCGATCTTAATTCTTTTCCTTCCTATCTTCTGCTTGCCTTCCTAGTTTTCGTTTTATCGGGTTAAATCATGGGATTTCGGAGTAGAAAAGCTTATCCTCAAATTTCACCCAATTCCAATCTTCTTCTTGGTTGAGGCAAGTAGATCTGCATTCATTTATAAGCATGTATGTTTGTTTCTATTTGACTGGCTAAGTATCTTGTAGATTTCCCTTAATCCCAAGCATGTTTCATTTTGATTTTTGGGAAAAATATATGTTAGGTTAGATTTTGGAAAATGGATAAATTGATGATAATAGGTTGCCAGAATTATTTATGTAATGGAATGGAATGGATGGAATGAATTGTTGGGAGAGCAAGAGGCTCTATTTTATGCAGGTTGTAGCCTTTTGGAAAGGTTTGGGAATGGAGGAAAACGAAATGGGGAAAGAAGAGTTCAGAAATGGCCTGAACCCGTAAGAATTCCGTACTATCGGTCAGCTCTCGGTTCAGTGTCGGTCAACCGACATCATGGTTTCGGCCAGCCGAGCCCCATGTCGGTCAGAAAACCCGGGAGCCATTTTTCACAAATTTTGTGCTTTCAGTCAGCTCTCGGTTCGGTCTTCGGTTAGCCGACACTTCAGTCATCCGAAAGCCCCATGTCGGTCAGAAAACTAGAGAGCCATATTTTAGCCTTTTGAACGTCGGTCAGCCGACAACCTTCATGTCGGTCAACCGACAACCATTACATCGGTCAGCCAACACTGACCTCGGTTCCAAAACCAGAGAGCGAAAATTGGCTTCTGTTCCGTCGGTTAGCCCTTGGTTCGTGTCGGTCAACCGAGACCCTCACGTCGGTCAACCGACACCATCATGAGGGTCAGCCGAAATTGCCATATTGCCTTGTTTTCTTTCGGACTAAAACTGAAACATAGGAATTAGGATTTAGACGCTGGAAACTTTAATCTACTACCACATGACCATAAATGGGTTTTAGATCGAATCCCGTGGCTTGGTATGAATTCGATGGGTTGTCTTGGTATTCGAGTATTACGCGTGATGTAACCGAATACATATGGGATTGAATTGGACGAAGTTCAACATAATTGTACACCAAGGAATTTTCCTAAGAGCATCGTTGATCCAATTTCCACACGTACTCTGTTAGAACACGTGGGGTACATGGATGACACCACTTGCCTAGGATTGGATTATAACATCTCCTTGACTTGTGACCTGTATCCGTTGTTAATGTTTCTTGCATACTCTCTTCGTATAAAATACTTAATTAATTATGAAACATAAATTCTTATAGAATTTAGGACTTGGACCTGACTTACAGTGTACCTTAGGGCCCGTTTGGCATTTTACTATTAAAGTCAAGTGGAGTGAAGTGAAATGAAAAGTATGAATAAAATATGTAGTGGGTTATAATGGTATTTTATTTTTAGTTGTTTGGGATGGAATATTATTGACTTTTGGTATGGGAAATGGAGTTTTTTTGTCTTTTAGTTAATAAATGTGGTTACTTTTTGACTTTTTGTTGGAAAAGCTGGAGGGAGTTTTGAGAAAAAGTATTTTTGATGTGATGTTTAGGATGACTTAACTTTACTTGACTTTACTAGTTACGGAACCGTGTCTTGTTTTGATGAACATGACTGGCTAGTGATGAAAGGGATTATCACGTGTTTGCTTGTCTTGTGATGTCTTGAATAAGATAATCCCTATGATCTTGTCTTGCACTTGGAGCTAGCCAAGCTTACTTGTCTTGTTGTCCTTGTGTCAAAACCACTCTATTATTATTGCATATCATGGCCATCTGCAGCTTGGGATTTTAATGACGAACCGGTTACTCGGTTGTCTCGGTGGGCAGTCTGCGTTGGACGGCATCCATGGCGTTGAATAGCTGGGAGTGGGCTAGGACCGTGCTGCTATTCCCAGGATCGGGAGCTAGGATCCTACTGGAGCCGGACTTTGATATCAGTAGTCTTGTATGAATTGTTACTGGTACCACGGGAGGTGGCTTTGGACATCCTCGAAGTCTCCCTCTTGTTCTTGTCTTGCATGGCATGGATAGTGGTTATTGTTAGATAATTGCTAGAATTCCTTTTGTTGTTCCTGTTGTTTATTATTCTCGCTTATTGCCTAGCTTCACTTCCTTGTATTCATATGATGATGTACTTGTCATTATTCTACTTTTGATGCATCTCATTATTCACTTCCTTGTAGCTCAACATGTCGTTGACTCTGTTCCTTAGTGTGCGGACACATTAGGTGAGTTCTATTATGAGGAGCAGGCCGGTGAGGAGGTCCCAAAGGATCTCCAACCAGCAGGGGAGGTACGAGAGTGGCGTGCCGATGACGTAGAATAACGTCATCACTTCCTGGCACGAGAGAGATACATGGGAATTTTTTTTAGATTAATTCTTTTATTATTTCTCTCGTTGGACCTTTACTTTATTGACTCGTTTCTTTTATTGGCGTTGTTTATTGGGTTGGCCAATGTAATAACTAACTCTTTGACTAGTTTTGTTTATATTCTATTCTTGCAAACTTTAAATTTAATGAGATTTATATTCACTGTTGAGGTTCCATATGCTAGAGTTCTATGAACTTAATGATTATTGTATTACATGAGTCTTGAAATGTATTATCCTCACAGCGGACTTACGATCCGTGGGTCCAAAGGTCAAAAATTTTAATTAGTCCTAAATTTCACTCTCCGGATCCGGTTTATTCTTTAATCGAGTTCGGAGGACGTGACACTCTTCAAAATGAATGTAATGACTATTGTACCTAATAAGAAAAACTCTTCTGCTTATATACTTAAGTCTTCTAATGTGTGGCATGGTAGATTAGGTCATGTTAATTATGATGCTTTGCGTAGATTAGTTAATATGGAATGTTTGCATAAATGCAGTTTTGATTCAAATATCAAATGTGAAACATGTGTAGAAGCTAAACTTACTAGAACTTCTTTTCATTCAATTGAACGAACTTCTGAACCTCTTCAGTTAATTCATTTTGATATCTGTGACCTAAAGTTCGTTCAAACTAAAGGTGGTAAGAAATATTTTCTTACATTCATTGATGACTGCACAAGATACTGTTATGTTTACTTACTGAAAAGTAAAGATGAGGCCTTGGAAATGTTTAAACATTACAAGAATGAGGTTGAGAATCAATTTGAAGAGAAAATTAAGGTGATAAGAAGCGATAAAGGAGGTGAATATGAATCACCTTTTGGTGAATTCTGTTCACAGCATGGTATTATACACCAAACTACTGCTCTTTATTCACCTCAGCAAAATGGTGTTGCTGAAAGGAAGAACAGAACTTTAAAAGAAATGATGAATGCCATGTTAATAAGTTCTGGATTACCTCAGAATTTGTGGGGGGTTGCTATACTCTCCGCAAATTATATTCTCAACCGAATACCTCAAAAGGAAACCAATAAGACCCCTTACAAATTGTGGAAAGGCAGAATGCCTACTTACAATACTTGAAAGTGTGGGGGTGTTTGGCTAAAGTGGCGGTTCCTACACCTAAAAATGTTAAAATAGGACAAAAAACAGTTGACTGTGTTTTCATTGGGTATGCTCATAATAGCAGTGCGTATCGGTTTCTAATTCACAAGTCTGAGATTCCAGATATGCATCCTAACACTATTATTGAGTCAATGAATGCATCGTTCTTTGAACATGTATTTCCGAATAAACCCTCGCAGGAATCGAGTTCTCTTAAAAGAACTCAAGATACTGCTAATAGAAGCAATCAAAACCAACAAGAGATTGACGAACCTAGACGAAGTAAGAGGGCTAGAACATCAAAAATATTTGGTTCATATTTTCTAACATTTATGTTAGAAGATGAGCCTCAAAGCTTTAAAGAAGCGGTGTCCTGTCCCGATGCACCATTTTGGAAAGAGGCGATAAACAGTGAAATTGAATCCATTTTGCAAAATCATACATGGAAACTAGTGGATCTTCCACAAGGTTGTGAAACTCTTGGGTGCAAGTGGATGTTCAATGATGGACCGCGCCCCGAATGCTCGGGTTCCTACCGAGGTCGGCGGACGTGGGAGTCCG